>LUCM01009546.1:110723-211489 GCA_008360955.1 Fasciolopsis buskii
TGGTGAGTTAAGCGATGATATGACATGGTGAATTACTTCATGTAAATCTAACCTAAATGAGAGTCTAAAGATCTCCAGGCCGAACAGGTCCCTGATAAAAAAGTTTCACTATTTCCGCTGAAAATTTTGCTACTCGACGTTTGAAGGGGAAGAACCCAAGGAAAGGTCTAATTGATTGGATTTCAGCAAATTCCGCGTAATATTTCCGCACACCGTTGAATCGCCGAGGACAGCAGCTTTTTTCACAACGAGACTGCACCTTGACGTGGTGTGATGGCCTGCGTGCCTCCATGATCCAACGAGCTATACAGAATGGCTTATCTCAAACCGAAGACCCAATCATGGCTTGAAGGTCAATAGGTAGAGGTCTGAAGCAGTAGCCTCCTGGTCCTCCCAGTCGGACGTTGATCTAAGTTAGCTGCTCGGCCGGAAAAACAAGTGGATGGGAATCCACTCAGCTATTCCCCACTGCCTTGTGTTCAGGTTCTTTTCAGAACCAAAGGATTTGGTTGAGAACCCTAATCGTTCTTCTGCTTAGTGGCTGGACTCTCTAGCAACACCCGTCCATCAATCCCTATGAGTTACACGCCTACAAATAACTCCATACTACATCGGTCGTCGTGCAGGATAATCAGGACCACGCCATCCATTGCATCGAGCGGGACGGATAGTGATAAGCATGCTACTGCTCAGAGTTCCCTCTCTTTTATTCAACCTGTCTCTTCTGTCTCCAATCCAATCTGTTTGCCCCTTCTGCCTACTCATACTGTTCCTACTGATAACACGCCCGATACTCGCAGCGGTTCATTGTCAAATAGTGTAGCAAGTGGTTTTTAGACTGCTAGCTCACATTTTCTCAAGCCTCGTTAGCTTCTGAATCTCGGTTCCTTCAATGTGCGCACTTTAATGCAGGCTAGCCAACAGGCGTGTTTGGCTCTGACAGTGGACTCAATTTTGATTGATGTCTACTGTGTGAGTGAAACACGAATTCAGGATTGCAGTAGAGTAATTCAACTAACTGCGCCAAATGTCTCGTCAAGATATTTTCTTCGCACTTCAGGAGACGAAGCAGCTGAAGCTGTGGGTCAACGTGGTGTAGGAATGGTCTTGAGTGAGAAGGCTGAAGCGACCCTCTTACACTGGACCCTGGTTAACGGTCAATTGTGCGCCGTGAGTTTTCAGGAATCGGTCGGCGATTGGAAGGATAGTAGTGTTAAGTGCAGTTTATCTGTCATCTCGGTATACGCTCCAACAGGCTGCAGCACTGACATGGAGAAAGACGAATTTTACGATAACCTCGTCACTCTTGTTCGGAAGAGCAAACGCTCTGACATTGTAGTGGTAGCAGGTGACTTTAATGCACAAGTTGGCAAATTAAGTGCATCGGAGTCCTGTTTAGGTGAGCGATGCGCCTTGCCTGCACAGCGAACAGACAACAAAGAAAGACTTCTCCAATTCTGTGCAGGTAATCATTTATTCCTATCTAGTACGAATTTCCGACACAGTTCGCGTCGCACAGCGACATGGCGTTCTAACTCGACAGGTACTTTGAGTCAGATTGACCATATCGCAGTTAGCTACCGTTGGCGCAGTTCTGTCCAGAACTGTAGATCATACTGGACCACGTACGTCGAATCGGACCATGCGTTGGTTTTTATGCGATTTTCGCTGCAGCTAAATGGTCATCGACGCAGGCCGCAAACCCGATTGGCTGTCAAACGTTTGTCTGGTTCGGCTGTTCGCAACAGCTACGAACAGAAACTATTCGAGGGACTAAGAACTGCGACCAGTAGCAATTTAGACGATCAGTGGGATCAAATTAAGCAGGCTATGCATTTGGCACCAGATTTCTCCTGTGGTCCTAGGTCTAGCGTTTATCAAAGACACTGGATCTCGCAAGGGTTGCTGGTCCAGTGGAGCAAAAATATCAGCTTCCCAACTGCAAGGAGGTGAATAAGATGCGTCGACGTTTGCGGCGTTAGTTGACGGTAAGCCTTTAGAATGACCCGTAAGTCTGGTGGGTTAAGGTAGCCGAAGAGATGGAAGAAGCGGCCGCTTCAGTTGACAGTCAAACACCATTTAAGCTTTTACTCCTCAGCGGTGAGTGGCGAATTGCGGTTAGTGAAGTCGTGTGCGATAGGAATGGAGAGGTCGTCCTTGGTAGAAAGCAAACACTGGACCGTTAACAGAGGACTTCAAAGATCAGTTTAGCTGACCGCACGCTAACATATTTAGGCCGACGTCTGGAGCTTCGAATTCTTGGGCGATGTCACAACGGAATTGGAAGTAGAGTCGAATATTCGACTTTTGAGGATGGAAAAAGCATCTGGTTCCAACGAACTTCTAACTATTTTCAAACTGGTTGGAGAAGCTCATTTACCTCCTCGCTTCATGATATTTGGTATGAAAGGCGCATTCCGTTATCGTGGGGTGAGTCAGTGATAGTACCCATTTTGAAGAAGTGACTGCAGCAGTCATCGTGGATTAGTTTAATTCCGATAGTTACTAAGGTGTCAGCTACGATAGTACTGCGTCTTTTCACAGCAATTCACGAGAGTAGCATCTGCAAACATCAGGCCAAATTTCGTCTAGGTCAAGTTTGCGTCGACCAGAAATTCACTCTTCGCTGGTTACTGGAAACGCGCCACACGCAGACCGTCACCTTACGATCGTAGTCTTTTTGGACTTGAAAAACGCCTTCTGCTCAGCACTATTAAGTACTCTCCATCGGAAGGTGGAGGTGCCAGCGAAGTTCGTAAACATCAGGCGGGTATTGTATTTGGTTACCTGTGGTCGCGTGAGGGTGTACGGTAAACTATCAAGTTCATTTGAAACGACTAGCGGTGTTCGACAAGAGTGTCCCATCTATCCATTTCTGTTCAACTTTGTCATGTACGAAGTGATGAAATATGCATTAGTAGGCCTCCGGGATGTGGGAGTGGAACTGGGAAATGGAGGGAAGCTGTGACCTAGATTACGCAGATTATTTGTTTGCCTGTTAGAATCCGCAGACCATGCACAGCGCGCACTAGACAGACTCTCAAGATCCGTAGTTCGGTTTGGCATATTCTTTGCATCTTCAATGTGTAAAGTGCTGTTACTGGACGATAGTAGTGCCGAACTTGATAGCGGATGGACAGGAACTAACGACGGTGGAGCGCTTCACTTACCTTGGTAGCTGCGTATCCAACGACGGTAGCTCAGAGCTAAACACGGGTATATCAAAGGCTCGAGCAGCTTACGCCAGACGGAAACACTTGTGGCATCGGCCTGATATTCCAATAGAGTCGAAGGGTCTTGTGTACTGTGTGTACTCTGCCGCAATACGCTCAATCCTGTTGTACGGTGGTGAGATATGGAGTATGCGTGTCTGAGATGTACGCCCTTAGGAGATTTTCGATCACCGATATCTACGTAGTATCGCTAGGATTGGATGGAGTGACCGAATGAGCAATGTGGAGTTCAGGAATCTAGTTTTAGGTGCCAATTCTGAGAATATCTTATATCAGCGTATGAAACTTGGTAGACTGCGATGGTTGGGTCACGTTTTGGCTATGGCGAACACTCGTCTACCATATCGTGCCCTATTTTGAGTCCCTCCCAAGGAATGGAAGAAGCCATGTGGAGGTCAACAGATGACGTGACAACATGGAATGAGAAAACGCATAGCGACCCCAGGTAAAGTAAGTTTCTCACGTCTTTGTGGTTGGGGTCCGAAAGACCCGTCACCTAGCTGGCTGGATGCGTCAGTGAATTGCGAACAGCGGCGATCGTGTTGCCATTTTCTTTCGAATCAGATTGATTGAATGAGTACGTTTGTAATGTTAGACTGTGTTCCGCATGTTCGCTATAGTACCATTCTTATCCCTTTCCGCCTGTGTAGGTCTACTCCCTGTTCCCCTTGAATATTCATTCTTTTTATAGAAACATGTTTATAGGTGAAAGATGAGGATGATAATGTTGATGATGATGACTTGTAGCCAAAGTAACGCAGCATGTAAAACCACCGTTGTCAACTAGATTCTACCGTTTATCATCTTATTTGGTTGCGTTTAGTTCCTGAATTTCGTCGAAGTAGAAACGTCTTCTTTCTCCTTCACTTCATCAGCGCGACGTGAAAGATGACATCACAGATGAGGACGAAGTTCCGAATCAACACAAACCAAACGGTTCCTTCCAACAAAAGAAAAGTCACTCCAACTCTATTCATTCGACAGTCCCGGCTCCACCAATTCCACCAGTTCCACAATCGGGAACAAATGCTATGGCTCGAACCGGCAGTCCGCCGTGAGATCAAATGAGCATGAACAAATTGTGTGCCATGATCAACAGTTGCTTTGTTATTTGCTTCCCGTGCACCCCTATGCATTCAGCGATTATTGTCTCTGAATCTATTGTTGTTATCGTCCACACGTTTATAGTGCAAAGTTTCTGTGTGCCTGTGTCTACTTCTTCTGTTACTTGTTTGCAGATGTTTACTGTTATTTCTCTACGTCGTTTATCACCTGTAATTTATACACAAAACCGATTTGAACTTGAACCCTCGAGTACTTTCCATTGGAATTTTGTCGGGCATCACTTATTTTCCTGTTCCTTATGTCCCAATTGTAGAATTAAAACGACCCAACAAACCCAAAGAATATATGTATCTTTTCTTTTCGAAAATTTACTTGTTGTGTATGTCCAAGAAACGATCACGGTATCTTGTTATAAAACCTAACAAAGAACGGAACTACTTCGGATCACGTGATAATTTTCATCATAGTTGACTGCAGAGCAGCTTTTAAACAAGCTGCTGTCACTCGATGTGCATATCTCTGCAATTTTTCACCATTTGACAAGAACAGTCTACACTGACTTCCATATCGTTTTCATTTGTGCCATCTTTGACTGTGCGACTTATGCACTTGCGTCCCTTTATTTCTGAGGATTTGTGACAGTATACCTACAGATTTTTGTGGTGATTGTCACTGAAGATACTCTGGCATGTTTTCGTGATATTAATCCATCAATGAATAGTAAACAGAAATCAACCGTCCACCCATCCATATAACTTTGAATAACATTCACGCTCGGTCGGTATTTCGTGTCTCGTCATGTTTTGTTCCTTATCTTGTTGATGTTTAAAGATTCACACAAACCATGTGAATTTTCTAGAGAATATTATTCATGCGAGAATACCAGTTGGGTGTACTTTGTTGTGTAATGTATGATCACCGTCTTGATATCAGCTAACCACCCGAACAGCCCACTTTCTAGATCAGAGTGGTCTGTTCTGGCTAACTCTGGGAAGAACACCCAAACTGAACTGGCATAAAATTTCTTTTTATTACGTAAAGAAGCCCTATTTATCGAATATTTGCTTGCGTATTTGTGCCTATGTGGCCCCCACTCGCTTCATCGGTTTCCCGAGTCAAGCGTTGATTGGTCCATTTCATTTGATGCCTCTCGCCTGTTTTGGTTTATGTCGTTTTGCTTTCGCATTCGGACCGCTAATTCTGATTGGCTGGTAAAAATCACAATCTGACCGCAGTCTTGGCTTCCCATCATGCTGGCAGTTGGTGGCGAATGAGACAATGTGGCTTCCATCTGGTCTTGCCTTCTGTGCGCTCCCCGGGTCCGAGAGGACTAGAATACATTCACGCCCGTATACTGAGTGTAGTTTGCTTATCGTGGTCCATTCAATTTGACCTAGAGTAGCCAGTCAGGCGGCTCCAACAGACACAGAAGCAATGTTGGTTAGACTGTTACCTCCTCACGAAATACGCCCCGTGTGACGCTTTCTTTCGACAAAGCTGCATTTTAGCAGTTTGTCTTTAGTTAATGTCTACCAATAGCACTAATTCTTACCTGAGGTAAGAAAATACTTGATACTGAAATTCCCACTTAAACAGTTTGGATATAATGTAGCGGAAAATTAACAAGTAGAACCAGAGCATATGAAGACCCACGGCCATTTCTTTCGAATTTGGTAGGAAATCTTAATCAAGCGAATTCACATGAAGTGGGATTATTTGCTACACGAGGCAGAACGTTAGTTGAGGCATCGGAAGTCACTGGTCTGCTAGTGATCGCGGATAAAACTCTTTGACCTGAAATGCAGGGCATGATGAGTTATAGTTAAAAAATTCATGAAGGCACGCAGGTTTGGAATGGCCTGGTGAACATTCGGCGAATTTGGGCCAAATGAAGTTCCTCGTGCTCAAAGTCAGCAATGCAGCCTTGTTAGATGACCTTTTAATTGACCGGCCATCCGGTTATCACGGATAATACTGCCCAAGGCGGGTCTCAGTAGAATGAATCCGAGAAGTAAGGAGATTATTTGGATTGCAAACGGTTCCTAGAATTGCTGATTGCAAATTTGTCCGGAGGAAAGTTATTCATGGTGGACAAAACGGGGAATATGGGCACCATACTGACAACGGTGTTTTGGGGGTTTCCAATAACTGCTTACCATTAGAAAAAGAATTCGAAGAAATTTGAAATTTTGAAAAACTTGAAATACACCAAATGAAAAGCAGCAAATGAAAGACAGCCTTTGGAAATCTCATCATCCGTTAAGGGAATCAGTTATGTCTAAAACTACTTATTAAAACGTAGAATATGCGACGGAATTTTAAAGACTCGAAAATTCCCGATTCCGTAGCTGTTAGTCAAGTAGTCAAATTTCTTTTCCTTAACTAAGAGACGGAACTAACAATCTGTGACCTAACTATTACAGGAGCAACCATCGGAATTACATCACCTACAGGAAACCATTGAGATTACCCGTGCGATATTCTTCCGCCTTCAAGATCTGGGAGCGGCGTCCGAATTGGTTAGTCCCGCAATTCTTTGAAGCTGCTTCTGAATGAAGAAAATTCACTCCAAACATCGAATCTCTGTGTGAGGACAGCCGAAGCCGAGCTCACCTCGTGATGCAAATCAGGGTTACCTTATTTAACCGTTTCTTTTCAATTTTTCATTTTGATGATAATGGAAATAACCCATTCTTCATGTGGGAATAGTGATGTCGATATGTGTCTGACTTAGAATATGCGGACAACGTTTTGCTACTAAGTGCAGACGCAAGTAAGTAGCAGGTTCTCCTCTTGATGCCCTGTGTTTTGAACCCCTGAAGTGCAAATGCTGTTTTAGAAATGTATTGGCTCTGAGCTGGAATTTATTCGCATTATTGGTGGAATATGGTGAGAGAACTTTGTGAGTAACTCAGAGGCTGGGGGTAAGTTACCGGGTCTTAGGGTCCAATCTCTAGAGAATGCAATAAATGTGAGTAGGTTAAATTGGTTAGAACATGTTTGAAGTATGCCCAACGAAAGTCTACCAAAGTGTGGGCTGGCCCTGGAATCAGGTAGTGATTAGAATTTGGGTCAAGGCAACCAGTCAACAAAATGGAAAGAGGTATGAAAATCTAAAGTGGTGGGCTAGCTCTCGTAGGTGCAGTTAGACTACTGGATTGGAGACCGCACAACCGGCGAAATAGTGGTTGAAAACAATAGATGTCGCCGTTTGCGTCGTTATAGCATTTCTAAATCTCTTCTCCCCTGTACAGTTCTTCAATTTGGAGTTGATACATCAATAGTTCTTATTTTATTTCTCTATTTTAATTGGATAGTGCTTTGTAGTAGCAAATAAAACCAGAGGACTCGAGCGCAAGTCTAGTGGTTGTAAATCCTGACTGAAATGAACCATCTGCCGGATAACTGATAAAAAGTGTGGCGGCACCAACTTGTGTCATTGGTTGGTTTTTAGATAACTACATGATTTTTATTCAGTAATCTTAAAGAAAACCGAGATTATTACCTTTTGTAGCAATGCGTTTAGGAAACGTCATGTAGCGACTGAAAATTGTCATTAAGCAGTTATAGAGGCCTTTCTACTGAGGGGGTTTTGCGTACACATAATGCCCACGAAAATTACAGTAACCTCTACGTGCAAACGGAGCTTCGGACTTCGACGCTGGTCCATCCGTTATACTGTCTTGCTTTCGCTAGAATGAATGAGTCACTTTTCATCCAAAATATTGACTTGATCCAAAAGCAGAGGACTTATATTTTGAAATTTATTGCATAACACCGAATAACTCAATTTTTCGTTGGCCTAGTTTCAGTCGTGCTTAGGTATTGAGTTGTGCGGTTTCTTAACCCGATTTAGGTAGCTATATGCTACAGATACACTAATATGTGGCATTACACTGAACTATACCATGGTTTTTTATGGATGCACTTCAATTACCATCATTCGCTGCTACGTTCACAGTGACTCACGAACATCAGTTTGCCTTGAACCTTGGCGGTTAGGCGAATATTGCCCCACAGGCTGTTGTTTTCAGCTCTTATACCTCCGAAATTGGTGGCTATTTTATTAGACGTAAGTCAAAATAATACAGGCGTATAAAGTATAATTCCCGAAGCAGGGACAAATCGAAGTACCACAGAAATAGTACATAACTAAAATTACAATAATTACATTTTGCCTTTAACAGCTAGCTTTAGAACAACTAATTTGGAAGTGTACATTAGTGTTCAGACAGGAGTCAGTATCAGGTATCCCAAACAGCATATCAGATTCCCTCTCGAAAATCGAGTAGTTTGTTCAACTAATTTGCTGTGAAGTTTTATCCCAATGTTGAATGTGTTATTAATATTTGATCCAAAATTGATCTCACGATTCTCAACAATTCTCAGTGTTCTGTGTTTGCTCATGCGAAAAACCTCTCAATAATTCCTGGATTTTTAAATTCCGCATCTAAATTGTACAGAAAGTGTTACCCAGGGAAACTGTCGATGCTACTATGGGGTCATGCGCCCGTTTTAAGATAGTCCTTGCTTATTCGTCTGACCTTCACACGTCGTCTTTTTCAGATATTCTCATTCAGTTAGTGTTCTGATGATTTTGTGAAACCCTTCTAGAACATCTTTTATTTATTCAAGAAAAAAAGTTTTTATCGGTTTTATACTGCCCCGTAACCAGTCTCGGTCGACCAACATAAACGCATGGGTACCTGATAAGGGGTGTTGAAAAAAACATTGACCACAATGGTTTTCAGTATACTCATTTGGACCTTGGTTCCAATTTTGGTGGGAAAATATGAATATAAAGCGGCTGATTATTGATAGAAGTATTAAAAAACTGGTTTTAACCGAAAGATAGGAATTTTATAGAGTGAAATAATCTTTTTTACTCTAGCTGGCCTGGGGTGATTATACGGCTGCTTGACAGCTGGAGGTTATGCCGTATCGCAAAATATCATTCGTATTTCCTCCCATTGAGTAGCACCAAATCGCCTACGGCTCCTTAACCTACTTTTTTGTTTAGTAAACCTTACTGGTCTATTGAATATGCCGGTGACGTTTAGGGGTTCTGTTTCATATCTGGATAGGATAGGTATGATATTCAAGATCGTAAGACTAGTTGAGTATTGTACGTTTTTTGCCATATATATATATAATGTAAGTAAGGAAGTTACAACGGCGCATTTTAAAAATACAATTTCAATTTAAGCAGTTCGTGTTTACAGTGAGGAAATACTCGACATATTATAAATCAAACAACGCAAATGCGTCTGTGAAGGACTGGCCATCTGAGTATGTCGGGTCTCGAAAAATCAATACGGTATCAATCGGAAAAGAGCGGTTCAGCAGAAATTCAGTCCAGTAAGTCACAGAAAACTTGAATTATTAGCAGACTGGAGGGAGTATCGAGACAGAAATAGTTTAGTCGAACAGGTTCTAAGTCGTTAGCAAAACAAGCGGTTGGAATTAGGATCGGGAGCTCATTGGCGGTTATCCTTTGTTCTATCTTCTTTTGGGTTTTGTTTGTTTATCCCAAGGTTGATGTTTTTGATTCAGTCCTAGTCGAATTTGCCGCCTGTTTCGATCGTGGCTTTTGAGATCGTTTGTCAAAGGTGTGATTCCACGCAAAATTCGAAGTGGCTGCTTGGTCAGGATGACGGTTACAGGCCGGGCTAGGCGTGCATCGGCCGTGTATTGCTATTCGAGCGAACACCCGAGACAACGTATATACTGCTAAGAAACATCGCAATTAGAGCTGATGGTGAGCATTCCGTGCATCACAGCTCATTTTGACAAACGCCCCTCGGAGTTTCTTGTGCGATATTAAATGTAAAGTTTTCAGTTTCTGGTTGCAACTACAGTGCAAGATGATGCCGAGGCCGATGGGTTTTGCAGCGGGTTTACCGGAGCCAGCTACAACAGGGGAATTTCGTTCTGGAGTTGAACATTGCAGATAACCTTGGTGAAATTCTCCCCGTGTTAGTCCTAGTGTTAAATGTATATTTATATGTGTGTATATATTAATCATCGGGTTTTTGAATAAAAACTGACTATTTCTCTGTCTGTGTTCGCTCAAGGACATAGTTTTGAGTTAATTTTACTGTGTGATGACAAACGAAAGTTGATATCATTTGTGAAAGAAGAGCTAAAACTAATGGAGGTTGTCGGAGGTGATCAACGGCGAAACGAAATTGCCATTAACCCAAAGGAGCAGACAAGAAATCTCAGAACACTTAGGATACAGTACAAAAGGTTCGGACATACACCTTTAATTTGGTTCGATATAGCTTTTGGATGCATGAAACTTCTCACTAGGGTCTCAGATTGATGAGTGATCCTCAGTTACCATACCAAACCGTCCTCGGTCAAGTTTGCAAAAGAAACTTTATGCCCTTAGAGTAAGTTCCCATGTGAACAAAATTTCGCCCCGTTCTTTTATAATGGCAATATTATTGCAGTTTGACAACATGTCGTGGTTAACGTTGCCCAGTAATTCTAAGGTTACAAAAAATGAACACGCCACTACGGTGTAAAACTATTTGATCCCAAAGTCACCTTTTTGAAAGATAGTCATTGAATTTTGTTATTGAAATTCTGAAACGTGTGATAACATGTTGCTTTAGAAACTAGAACGCATCACTTGTACAGGGGAACCGTTAATCAACTTTAAAATTCCAACTTGGACCAGCTGCCCATGATTGTGACAAAAGTTCCATTGAAATAATTACAAAAAATTCAGAGTGAGCAGGCATCTGAAAAAAGGATTAGATTTACATGGGTTGGACATCACAATTTTTCTTTCGTAATCACAAAAACCAGGACAGAATTTCACTGGGTTCGGGGATTCCGCATTAATTTGGGAGACCGGCAATGCGTTTGCGTGGTTTTATAATTTGAAACAAAAGTTAACGAAATTCCACACCCCTAAGTAAACAATCGGGCTTAAAATTCACAAAGCAGCCAAAGGCTGCTTTGTTTTGAACACTTTTGTCACTGGCTTTTTCCATGCCATTGTTGGTAGGACACTTGATCACCTTGACTATATCTGTCTCAACTCCATTCGTACACATTCCACTGGATACGTTGAACGGAGGAAATGTGCACCATTGTCAGGGGGGTATTTCGGAGACATATATCCTGGAAAAGGCACAAGAAAATGAGGACTTAAACAGTTAGCATTTGTCTTTCATGACTATCTCCGCAGTTCACATTGGCAGATTTTATGAACGCTGCATAAAAAGCAGAGGTGCATGAATTAAGATATTGTAAGGAAAACACCTGTTCTAAGAGAACGGAACACGCCACAAATTGCACTGAATGACACTGATCGAGGAACTGGTGGTCATGTGCTTCCGGCATCCGTTGTTCATCCAGCTTGTGACTATGTGCACGTGTAAAATCAGTAGTGGCATAAGGTTGTGACAAATTTTGCCATGCTAGATTTTCTTTTGGGTAAGAATTCAGCTTATACTCATTTTCTCCCTCTCTTTGGATCTAGCGTTTTGTAACTTCCTCCCATTTAGTGTGGTCGAAGAGCATAAATAAACACTGAGGGCAAAACTAGTAGCAAATCGACTATATCAAGATGACATATGGAAATAGTGCAATCGACAAAATCGTAATATTGACTTGATCAGGAGTGGTGGCCATGCAGTCTGCGGTATAAACTCAATTTTTTCTAATTTCGTTTTCTTATGATATGTGCGCCCACTTTCGTCTGCTGAATGCCTACAATCGCTGATATATGATCAGTGGATGATTGAGTGATCAGCTGTAGTGATAATCTCATGCATGCTTCGGTCTTTCGGTTTGAACCACGCCAAAATGTGATCGCTTGAACATCCGTGCCATGGTTTTCACAACATTGTCGTTCTGAATTAGGGATTAATTTGGCTTAGTCGGTCGACCTGTCCGAACTGCTCAAGTGAAACTGAAATTTTTGATAGTTAGATAACTTCTATGAATAGTTCTTTTATAAAACCATTACAGAATTGACTTTCCGTAAATCGAAACATTGGGCTGAATCGTGGTCATGACGGTTATATCAAGAACTGTTGGGGAGCCCAACCAACCATTATCTCACCACAAATCATATAAAGATCGAGAGTTAACTAGAAGAAACGTAAGCAACCTGGACATGGAAACAGAGAGACAAAGATAAACGGATAGATAGCTATATGGGTAGATGGAGACAGACAGATGAAAACAAGATAGATATATAGAAGAGAGTGGAAGGAGAAATGGATGAATGGAAACGAGTATACTGATAGATAGATAGATAGGTAGAATGGAGCGAGTAGATAGATAGACGGGGTTGAATGGAAGGAGAGGTAGATAGACAAATGAAAGAATAAATTAGTGTAGCTGGTCTCAATTGTTCTTTTAAAACGACTGTCCTGCATTGAGAAGTCGTCTGTCTAATATGAATTTATAACAATGCGACCCGATTGGTGGTGCCGATGTTAAGACTGTCATGTAATGTTGATGCTAATCAAACCGTTACTAACAACCTCACGAAACCTATTACTAATGTGTCCTAACTATGTTCGTCTGGTCATCTGACCCAGAGTGATTTTGTTCCGCTAGCTATTGCCATCAAGGAGGAAAAAAAGGTAATGCCATTTTGAAGTGAGTTAGGCAAAAGCCCTTTGTGATATATCATTTCAAAATGCATTCTCAATGATATTGCTAAGGGTCGTTCGGGACGACACATGAAAAACTTGACCCAGTAATTGGAATCTGTCCGAAGTGGCTGAACAGTGTAGTGGTAAGACACACTTCTCCCACGTGAAGGACCCCGGGTTCAACTCCTGCGTGCGATGACGGACAGGGACCATTGATAAGATCTAATGGGAGAAAATCTGACCAGAATACCTGCGGGTTGTGATTTTTAAATTGTTGATCACGGTGTGGATCTTCGGTGTATTCAGAGGCACTCGGTGATTAGACTTAGGCTAGCAGCATCATGTCCTTGGCAGTTTACACGTTTCACTGCTTTGTCAAATCTTCTCGGAACTGTCTTTTAACTAATCCCCATAAACAGAAACGTAAAACTTGGTGAACCTTGCATGAGTGCATGTAAGTGCATTGTTTATCTGGGAGGACCACAAGATGCGCTGGTTGTTTCTGCGTCGGTCTACGATGTGTGGGGAAACATGTCGGTCAGAGATTTTTCGAAATAAAAACATGCTTTTGCTTACTTCCATTTACATTTTTCGTCCATCTTCGAACACTTGTTATCTGTTTCCAAAATAATATGAAACTGGTATAGAAAAAATAGTAGCAACAGTAATAGTAATAGTAGTAGTAGTAGTAGTAGTAGTAGTGGTAGTAGTAAAGGTGGAGAAAGACCATGCATGTTTGCATCCGGTCACGCAAGTTTCAGCAAAGATGTAAAACGCCAGTGAGGAAACAGGAGATATTGGTAATTTATAAGCTATGTATAAAAGATGGTACAAGGGTTTTTGGAAGGAAACAGTATTACAGGAAACGGTGGAATAATAATGTACTTTTTCAAATAATATAAAGAATTCCGGGTAATCCAGTGAATTATCGACATGAGGACTAATGAAAGTTTGAGTACAACAGGAGTAGTTCATTCCGAATCTACTTCTATTCCTTTGCTCGTATTTTCACGACCAGATTCAGCAATCGCATTCTGCGAATGCGAGAAAAGTTGAACATTATTTCTAAGCTGAATTTCACTAAAGTGGATGATATGAAATCTTTACTCACAGCAAACACCAAGCAAATTGCCGTGAAAATCATACTGGCTGCGGTCAGGCATAAAAATGTTGTAGTTGGCAGGAAACATGACTACTGTTAGATTTAAAGAAAATTGAAACTGGAAACCCACTTTACTGTCTTCAAATGTATAATTGCCGATGACTTCGAATTTCGAAAGTGAAACCGCCGATTCTATTTGATCGGGTACATAATCTGCAATCCGGGGTATTCTTAAATTGTCTCAGCTGGGCTGCTTTGTTGAAGGTCACAAGTTAGTATCATGTCATTTTGCGGAAAGGTCGTTTTTCCAAATCCTGAGGTGGGTAAAATTCTATTCATTCTGACTGTTCTGCATTGGTAATACAAGCGATTGCTACTGAGCATTTGGAGAACCTTGCTTTGGGACGCATAACGGGTGTTAAGGACTTAGGGAGCGGGCGAAACTGATGGTCGGTGCCAATTCTGCCTACATGGTTTTTCAATCTACATATGAATTACCAGATTGCGTATCAAGCGCGTACAGGCAGATGCACATATGTAGATCATTCAGTGGGATGTGAATGAACTCTGCATCTCGAGTTCCAACTCGTATACTGTCATTACTTTGAAAAATTTCAAAAGTACACTTTTGGCTGAATCCAGACTTCATGATCTATCATCGGAAAAGGATGAGAAGATTCATACAAAAATGGAGCGGTTATGCGAAATTAACCTGCATGCAGTTATCATCAAGAATAAATATACAACAGATCCAACCGATTCACTCACTATTTCGTAGTAGAATTTATTGTTCGTGGAATGCGCGCACTCTGTTAAAGAGTTGATATAGATCTACCGTGAAATAATTCACCATGTGATATCATCGCTCAACTCACCATAAAGAAACCATGGAAGCACTGTACAGCTGTTTCATCCTTGTTAGGAATCATCAGCAGTGCATATCCACCGCGCACGAACTGGGACGCGAACCCGGGACGAACGATTCTCAGTCGAACGCCTTAGCCATTACGCTACCGGGCAGGCCCTGAACGGTTTGTTGAACTTCACCACATGATGTTGCACCTATCCGTCACTAATTTGCACGGTTACTGTCCGTTAGCGATCGACCCCTACTGATAGATGACTTCTCTGCAGGTAGCCTAAGTACGACGAAGGCTTTGAATCTACCGTCTCAATGGCTCTAGAAATGGACTTTAATCATTATCAGTTATGATAAATATGAATTTTTCGTTGTTGCTGAATGGGTGTCTGGTGAGAAATTTATATTTAACACCAGAATAGTACACTGGAGTGTCATTTTAAGCTATTCGGTGACTAACCTTGCTTGGATCTTTCTCATTACATTACAAAGCAATGAACTGATTATTTGATCCGGGAGATCGATGTTTGTCGAAGGTCATCACGTATAAAGCGGAGAAGATCGTCGAACGTCATATTGTTGGAACATGTGTTTAGGGCTTCGTTAGCGCGAGTGGTAGTCAGCGACCAAGCGAGAAGGTTCGTACGACCACCAAGTGAACGAAAACTACTCGAACAATGAGACATCACGTTAAACTGTCGGTGCCTGACGATGCTAACTTTTCCGGCATGACCGGTCAAGCCACACCACTTGTCGCCAAGGTGATAGAGCTGAGGCATGCTAGAATGTAACCGGTCTTTTATTCTGAAAGATTTTGATTTGAGTATGTGCAGAGAAAAATAATTCAAGCGAAGAGGTTTAAAAATGACAAAAGCTGACTGTCCTCTGAGGCTGCTGACTAATATGGTTACTGTAAACTTATTTTGTGAGGATTGATTCTTCCTCCCTGATTTTGGATGACAACTGTAGTCACAATTGTTTAGATCCAGAACACTGTGATTCTGTGCATAAAATGCACAATGGAGATTCAGTGTATTTTAAACAAATTGAACCAAACTCTCTAACGATCTAAATCGAAATATAACCATTCTAAGTTTGCGAAGAATAAAGTAATCGATGAGAATCAATAACCCGGGGAGCTGCGCCCAAAGGTCGGCACTGGTTAGGCGGTCAACTCCATGGCGAATTTTTTCCGCCCATTCCTCAGACGGATCCGGGATAATTCGTGGGGCTCACCAAGTTTTTTCACCTGATAACCATGCTGTGCATTTCTTCATGGTTAGATTTACCAGTATGAAGTTGATTAAGTGGGTTTGAGGAGAATATGAAAGCAATTTTTTCGGAAAACCATAAAGAAAAGTGGATTAGATTTTTCTGTAATCTTGGTTCGACAGCCTCCTAAGCAAAGATCCTAAAGAATTCTAGAAAATTTTTGCGTTTCTAGGTTGCCATTGGAGGCTTTGTCTTCAAAAGCTAGGTTTTTTGTCACACTTATCCAGTCTGAAATTTTGACGAATCAGCTGTAAAAGTTGGTGGCATTTCCGTCACAAACATTTAGTAGACTCATGAATTCATCGAAATATTTTTATTGAAAATATCATGATGCCAAGTCTTAAGGTGACGGTATTCTTGTCAAAATCTCTTAGGGTTTACCCACAAAATGACTAGAAACCATGATAGATTACTATCCAGACCTGATCAGGATGTAGAATGGTTAGTAGTAAATCAATCGAACTTCGATAAGAAACAAAAAGCAATCCTATCTAATTGTGACAAGTTTGGCTGCAGATCGAGAGAGAGAGAGAGAGACAGGGTGCAAAAGGCAGAGACCAAGCTGAGTCGATCGTAGGAAAAATTCATATCTCAAGCTTGTTATCTCTTGCTTTCAAATGTCGCGACTCTGTGAGTTACCAAAGATGCACAAGCCTTATTTCTCCTTGAAATACAGGTTTGTTTGTTTAACTGACAAATTTAAACGACCCAGTTGTTTTCATCCGAATGTGCCTCTTATACTCCCCCAAACAACAGTAGAAATCCTCCGAGATTCAAATAAAAAAAAACACCTGGCTGTGTTCCTAGACAAGTTTCGGCACGAGGCAGTGTGATTCCTTGATGAAAAGTCGACCAAGCTGCAGCATGACCTGCATGATCCGTTAGAAGACCATATACGGTCCTGATTTGTCGGTGTTGTTTACACGTTAGGTCGATGACCATCGAATTAAATAGATTTTAATGATGGGATCTGCTCACCACGGGAAAAACTGGTAAACCTCGTTGTGGAAGTTGAGTTAACCATAGCCTAAGGTTGATTTGCTCTTTGGACCCACTTTTCTACATGAATGATAGGTCACAGAGCAATAACGACAAACTCAGTCCTCAGTATTACTGAGAGCGCCAAGATAAAGGAAAAGGTCTGAATGTGGAACAGAAAAAATTACTAATTTCTCACCCCGACGCAGGAAAGTATCGACGCTGAATGTGCTTGCTTATTGCAAAACAAACTGGACAATGAAGTCTACGGCTCAGTTAAGGTTGCCTCATCTTGTGTAAAGAAGCCCACTTGAAACTCAGAAATGTGAGTGATCCGGTCAGATCTCAAAGACGGTGACCTCAGTTTCCACTTGGTCGGCCAAATGGGTGAACACAGTGGTCATTACGATCATCCAAGGGATCAAGAATGGCGGTTACCAGCAAAATCGAGGTGCGAAGGATAAAATTGTTTGTGCGAATCTCTAGTTCAGGCAAAACACTAAGTGGAACGGAATGCAGGCAGTGTTCATCTGCTCAATGCATTTTATAGAACTCGTACCGGTCATTTTACTTCCGATATTCGCTTTGAACTTGATGTGGAATGGCGAAGCTAAACCGGTCCGAATGGTCATCCAAACATGTGCCATGGATTTTGTTGTCGAGTCTGTGTGTTGCTTTGGTGCATTCTTAGTTTTGGGTTAGAGACTAGAGATTTCCATTCCGCTCCATTTTAAGACCGTTTCCTGTTTCGGCACACTCTTTCGATAGATTGCGCATTCGGGATACTTGATTGTAAATTGTCCATAAGATCACTTGTGACAATCAGTATAATTATAACCTTTAGTATGCTGTTAGTAAAGACAAATGGATCAGTTTAGAATTGTTAGGAAAACCATTATTATGAGTAAAAAAGTGAAGGGTCATGTTTTTGTGTAGGCTACGCACCCTAGAGATTTGATGGCTAGTTTGACCATAGCCCATGTGCGAATACTCGAGAGCTTTTTTTTCCTCTTCCATTTATTCTACATCAGTCTGTCAGAAATCTTCAAAAGATAACTTCCGGTCTCTTTCTGCATCTTTCGGTTGAGCTCTGTTGTTGCTCAAGTCCTCTTTTGTGGTTTTCCCATGAAGGAGAACTGTCAAGTGGGATCACATGATTTATATATTATCGCACTGTTTTATATGCCACAGTGAACACGGTTAGAATTTGTGACGTTTTACCGCTGGCCGTTTCGCCAACGTCAGTTGACTTGGTGATAAGTAGTGTAGTTACGGCTGGACGTTTCTTCTGGACCACAGTATCACATGATGCGCTGGCGTCATGCATTTTTGACAAAGGAAGACTAAGCTTCAGTCCGAACATGGTAAACTCCTGAAGTACCGTCAAACCATGATTCACGTCATCTCATACACAAATAACGTTGTCGTCCTCGCCGGATTCAGCCACCTCATAGCCATCTACAAGCTGCCTGGGTTTAGATATGAAAAACTGTTCAATACTTACTACGAAGTAAAGAATTTCTAAGTTAGATAATTATCGGTGTCAGAAACAAGCAAAGTTGAAGAACAGATAGTAACATATCAGTGGGATTGGGCACGTCACATCAGCTGAGATCTTTTACACATTCATCTGCAACTTTCAAAAGAATGACCAGAGGCTGGGTTTTATTTGCTCGAAACATTGTCTTCATTTTGCTTTTGCAAAACGCCAGCCTAACAGGATCAAATGCGATAGACAAAAAGGTACTTCGTGGTATCATTCAATTTCAAAAAGATGTTCCAAAATCAGTTCTGTGATTAGATCTTTGGGTTCTGATGATCATAAAAAGCTGGTATTCTGTTCATCATTGGGTAGTTATTTTGTATACCCTAACACGATACTTACCAAGTTTGTTAATTTGGACGACAAAAAGGAAAGCTGGAACAGTTTAACCTTGGAAGCCGCGCCACAATGAGACACCCAAGAAAGCATGGATGACGTTCCATTCTCAGGAGTGACGCCTAATTAAATAATATATTTTAAGTGTGATCTCTTATGTCCAAAGATAATTGTATACAATCCGATTGTTCCCGGTTTCGAACTTGTGGTTTTACTAGCCGAGGGCATGCATTTGACAGGCAACTGGTGCATGAAAAAAGCACTCCACTGAAATATTTCGGTCGGCAGTTCATATGTTCTGGAATTGAATTTGAAGTCATGTAAACCTTCCTCTGTACATTTTCCATTCGTACGGGTACCATATTTTACGCAACAGGGGATTTTTTGATCCCAGCTTGTTCGGTGGAATCGACCAAGAAAATCTAAATTCTTTGATGTGCGATCTGAGATGCTCAAGGTGTTTTTAGCTGGACGAATAACTATGAACTTTCAAGATTAATTTTATCCTCAATGATCATTAGTTTTCTGACCTGTGAGTTGGCCTTTGCTCTGTCTGTAAGATTCGGTGAACATTAGGCTAACGGAACCGGTCACGTGATGATGTGCGATGTCCATTTACATTTGATAGATGACTAATTTTCAACCCCGAAGGGGGCTAGTCAGCTTGTTGATCAAGAGGAAAGTCAGGTTTACATTGTTCCGAACTTAATTACCAAGGGATACACAGAAAAAGTCTCTCGGTGATGCCACTCAAACTTTTGACTGCCGTCGATCTGCCAGCGATAAAGGGGCAAATTTATGGATCAGTGATCATTCTTGAACTGATTCGTTCATTAGGATGTCTATTTTTTGAAGCGTTGTGACTTACGGGAAGAATACTCACAAATGTCTGGGAAATAACCTTAATGGATGACCTTAGTTTTATCATCAAACTTACGTTTCTGTGATTGCGTTGATAAAAGCACCCGAAAAAGAAATTTAGCTTGATTGCCTGCAGATTTCCAATTGAATTTTCTTTGCATTGATTTGGCTGTGTAAAATTTATGATATTCTCGCAGGTGCAAAAATCGACAACTGGTCGTAAAAAGGACTGGTGAATTATTCCGGTTACTTAGTGATGCCATTTATGGACATGACCGGCTATTTAACCGTGACTGAAGGGTTGCATTCATTATTGGCCATGCAGAGCAGCTTAATTGATGAACGTTACGGTAACGTATAAACGCGTTCATCTGGGCCGGTAATATGGAGTATATTTGAAGAAGCCAACAGACAGACGTGGAAAGTAAATTACATTACAGACTGACGGAACAAACAATCGATAAACAGACCTATATTGGTCGAGTTTAACAAAAGATGTCAGAATATGAAAAAATGATACAAATCTGGGAAGGGTATAATTATCCAGTACAAAATGCAACATCATTCACTAAAACAAATACAATTTCGTTGCTGACATGAGCGCTGCTGCCATCTTTTGAAGAACGTTGTTTTATTAATGGGTAGATACCGTAGGAAAACGAAAGGTGTTTGCCAGTGGCTAGACACTTGATGCTTTGCGTTTGGCTTCTTATTCAGCCAGTTTCCCTTTATAGCCAACAATGAAACGCGTCCATCATGATAGGCTTTGAGCCGATAATCAAATTACCTAGACGATGAAAAACGACATATCTCTGTAGCCTTTATGGAACAAAGATGTAACAATATCCATTCGTTGTTGAAGTTGATTCCTACTCGTTTTTCCCTGGTCCATGGTCACTTGTCCAACTTCAACCTACATGAAGTGCTTTCATTAACTGGCGTATGCGTGAATCAATTTATTCCAACGAATTAAAGTTATCCGATTTTTCAAATTTTGTCTGGCTGTCTTACCTTCCCCTTGGTTTTAAACTTGAACGGTGAAAAAAATTTTCAAAGATCTGGTTTATCTCTTTTCCTTCCGCTCATTGCTCAGTCAAACGAAATTATATCTTCGGTAACTTTAAAAATTTTGTAATTTCACCACATTTCGGATTCACGTTTGTGTCTGTTTCTACTCATCTTCGATCCTTTCGAAGTAGAATCGGTTCAGAACAACAGCTAAAACCCTGAATTCACCATAAATTGAAAAACTTAGAAACCAATGTATTCTCCTTTGAACTCAATACCATATTTCGAACAATCACGGTGCGCATTGCACAAGAGCATTTAATGAAACTGTTATGTTTATTCGGTACAGTTTGTCAAAATTCTGATTTCACTGGTTTTTCTTCTACACTATTCATCGGTTTTGCAAGTCAGGAAAGCGAATCACATCAAAATGACATCAAGGTGGATAATTCAATACTAAATGTACGAGACTCAGCAACTGTGCATCATGATCTGACTTGATGAAAGCTCTCCATAGCCGTACGTCAGCGATGGTCTGATTTGCTTGCTAGCAAGCGGTTGGATAAAAATCCAAGCTTGGATGCACATATAACGCTTTTCTTGCAGGATATACAGGATCATCCGATGGCTCTGGTTGAACTTATTCTCCTCAATTGCCACGGAAAATTTATAACCATGTCACAAAATAAAACCAAATCACCGTGATTTCAAAGCTTTGGAGGACACAAATGGTCGCTTTTCCCTTTTATTCTAATGTATCTTACTGCATTGTATTGCATTGTACTCCACGTATTTTTAAGTACCGCAGTTAAGCTAAAAACAATAGCGAAAAACGGGAAAGTAGTTACACTGATCCAGTTGTGTAAATGTAAAAAATATCGGCGAGGAGTGATTTTAGCACCTAAGATGGGTTGTTTGAATCAAGGTCACCGTTCGACATCGGATTATCTAAAACTATTGATTTTAGAGGGTATGGAACAAAATGCGGATCTTGTTGAGACCTGAGAGTGGCAAATTGAAAGATCGTTATGCAGAGAATGAGTGAGACCTGGAAGTATCGCGTGGGTAAATGTTTCACAAACGAATAGGGGCTGAAAGTACAGTTTAATTGGCATTTTTCCAGCTCATATGAGACATAAAGTGAATAGGTGGCAACCTCCAGCGGAGAATTTTTAAACATTTTTAAGGTAGCAGTAAAGAAGGATTGGAAAAACTGCTATACAAAACGGTAGATGGTACTTTATTCCACCTTTTAGTGTCGAGGAAATGACAATCGTCGGAGATTCACTACAAAGATAGAAATGTGAGAAATCTAATTCAGATTGTTAACAGTAATATCCCGTAGGTATTTCATAGAACCAATCACAGGACGTGTTTCTAAGAGAGAACAGACATGCAAAGATGGTTTTTTGAGATTTAAACCAACTTGTACAGAGAGATCGTACATAGAAGATAGGTTGTTTGAAAAACTTGGAAAATCATCATTGCTAGAAATCGCTTGAGGGAGAGCAGTATTATCAACTTACTTAAACAGGCGATAGGCCGGACTAGTTTACAAGTTACTGATGTACTTAGAGAAGATAGACAGTGAAAGGTTAGCATCCTGAAGCACGCGTGAATTGCTAAACAACGGTCTTGATGTTTTACCATTCAGTAGTGTCTACTGAGTTCGGGTGGCAATGCATTCAGATACCCATGCTAAAAAGGGCTTGAAAAAACCAAAGGCTTCCAATATTAGCAGCAGGGGAGACCTTGTGACAAAAGCGAATGCAGACTAATATTCTAGGAAGGCCTGGGGTACAAATTTCATCGATGCATCTAAGGAATTATGAATGTGATGAATAAGGTCTAAGTTGGTTTCTTTAGATCTTTAAGCGAATTAAAAATGGTGGTCAGGATGAATCATAAAATGGCTTGGATGTTTAGATACAGCTTCATCTTTCAGGTTAAAAAGGGAGATATTAAATCAATGCGGCAAAATCATTTTGGTTAACGTAAAAGAATTGCCGGATTTTGGGATGGAAACAGTTGTGGCGGGTTTCCAGCCGCTAGAACTAGAAGATGATGTTAATGATGCGTTGATTACAGAAGTGAATCCATTACTCAGGAGGATAGCTCTGTTACTCGAAAGTACTGAAGTCTGTCCGGACCAACCAATGTGGTATCTGTAGTAGAGCGAAGAAAAAGTCTAACCGACATTTTATCGTTCTATGCAAACGAGACTGGATTATAGATAGAAGAGTGGATGAAGACTTGATTAATGCAGTCAACATCCGCACAACATTTCACGGGTCCTTTTTGTTTTCTGCGAAACAGTAGAATGTTTTACTGTAAGGAACTTTCTGCTGTTGCCGCTTAACAGTTGGCTGGCGAATGTCGTGTTAATACGTCCGATTTCAGCCCTTATCCTGCGATGTGTCGCACATATGAACTGTCTCAAGATTTGTAGAAGAGCTCTTTTTGTTTTCTTAGGGACTTTAGTAAATGGGACGGTTATTCGTGAAAAAATAGGGTTTTCTAGGAGACAGCTGGTATCGAGAATCGCATTGGCGGCTTCCGTGAAAAGTCTGATATTGTTTTAAAGCAATGATTCAAAAGAGAATCATGCAAGTGCCTGTGAAGCAGACTTTTGAAGGATATTAAATTTGTCCTGTGGAAAACTGAGGAGAATTTCTATTTTATTAGTTTGTTTGAAGGGACGGAAAACAGACTGAGAACACACCTTAGGCCTTAGTAGAAACAATGACCAGTGGTTGAAACGGGCGCGCCAAAGTTGGGGGGGAAGAATCCATTGTAGTTGGTAATAGCTCAGTCTAGAATTGAATTTGCTCCGATGTCAGAAACATAGAGGTTTATGAAATCAAACACAGTCCATGGTCGGGCCGATGGATGACCGAAATCATCTACAGCAATGTGTGAATTATCCTCAAGAAATGGAACAATAAACGGTAGAAAACTCTCGGAAGAAGTAGTGACGGGGTGCTGTGGGCTAAAATGGGCAATGCATAAGCTCATTAGGATTGCACTGGTTTAGCGGAAAAAGGAGAGGACAAAGAGTTACGAGGCCGTCAAATCCATTTAGAGCTTTCGTATAAACAACCACCGATTTCTCACATCAGAAGAAGTTTGTGTATGTTTCCACATCACTTCTAACATCCCCCTTGTTAGAAAAACTGTCCTTTCCGTGAAGTCTGAAGTTGTCTATCGACTCGAGTGAATCAGCAATTTCCGCTTTCATCCACGCTTATTGAATGCAGATGACAGATGTGTGTACTTAAATCGGTGACTGGTTCACTATGGACGGATCCGACGTTTATGTAAACAAGAAGCGCATGTTGTTACACGACAACAATTGTTATTCCGTTCGGAGGGATGTTTGTCAACCTGCACGAGTACTGCCTCTGGATGGATTAGATGTCTGAGGTAGAACAATGCGTGATCCCGGTCCAGGATGAGAACTAATCAAGTTTTTTATTTGGCAATAAATCCTCACGACTGAAATGGCCAGTAAAGACTAAAAGGAAATCAAAAATTCCGCTAGAAAGTGACGAAAAGATGAGGACACAATTGCAGTGCAACCAGTTAAAGGCCAGGCCTACACACGTGCTGTTCATTACCCGGAATTAAGAAGCTCACATCATTTGATCAGAATCATCCAAATTGGAGAAAACATGGTCGAATTTCCTTGTAGATAATAATGAACAGGGCAGGATGTTGGCATTGCTCAGTACAAACCATAAGGGACCATATCACTAAACGTAAACGATATACTTCTCACGTACGTTTGTCGTTTGGAAAAGTTTACCTAGGGTGTCAAGTTAATCACGTTCAGCTGTCTATCATGCAATCAGAAACCGGCATGGATGGAAAGAAGATCGAAAACTGTGATGCTCGCTTTTCTTAAGATACGCTTTACCAGAGACCCAAAAGTTCGTCTTTCGGAAAATGCGCCAATTTACGAAGAAGTTATATTTTACGTACGACTGCATGATGGGCATTCATTGATTTGCAAAACGTGCGTAAATTACGTGGCTGCACTCTATATAGCACTAAAATAGAAGAAAAAAAGTTAATCTGAAAGCTATTTTGGGTTTATCTGTCATGGATGGAGAGCTGAATTTGAAGTGGCACAAATGAAACCTTCAGATTAGACAATGTTGCACTTTTGCCCTTGATCAGGATAATTCATGCCCACTTGTGATGTGTTAAGGGGGGTTTATGGTCAGCTGGTTGAAGCAGATGTCAATGCAGATAGTGTAACTTGAGAAATGTGACCAAATTTCGATCAATTAAATGACCAAATTTTAACAGTAGCTACGCAAACTTGCTCCCGGTTTCATGAGAAGTGACTGTTTTAGCCGACGGAGGATGTTGATCGGTACGATAACGAAGAGTGAGAAGTAGAACATTGTGAACTGGTAATGAAATCATGAAAATCTATTCACCAATACACTGAAATTTCCCATTAAAAGATGAATATAAAATGATTGATGCCTCGTGTAAATTCGCTTCATGGCAATTTTCTAAATATGAATGTCAGGGTTTTATTCAGTGCGTGTGTAATCAATAAACTAAGACAAGGAATGACTGCGCACGCATGCGGGAATCATTTCGCAACTTCTATTTGCGATTGACGTTTTGGTTTGGGAAACAGAACACAAATCTTCCGGCAAATTTAGCGCCTACCCCACAGCAGTAATTTTTGTCTGTTTGAGTACTAACTGAATTTTCTTTGCGCTGTCACGATTGTTCTGCTCTATATCATGGCAGAATGTGGCCTCAATCAAATGTTTCGTTTGGCTGATAACTAAATGTTCACAGAATACCTGTATCTGTGTGAAAACAGAATCTAAATAAAATTAAAATAGCCACCGAATTTTCATGCTTGTGTTCATTATCATCATTTTTAAGTACCGAAATTCCATTACGCGGAATAGGAAAAAATCAAACAAGTCATTCTGTTCGTTGCAGAAGTATAAGATTTTTCCCTGTTTATGTTTTGCATTTGAGAAGGCAAAAAATATCGAGGTGTTGCTAGTTTGTAAAAGCGAAAAAGAGATTTCCGCTTTTGTGCGAACCGGGGAAATAAAAACAGAAGAATGTTCTATCTGCTTTCTTGCCACATTGTGTTTATTGTTGTAAAACAAAAATGAATCATGTCGGTATTACACTTTGAATACCGTAAGACCGATCATTGTGAGGTTGGCAAAATACAAATCATATCAGTTCCCTGGTATTGAATGTTCGCTTGTATTACTGATTTGTATCTCGACTCGTGCAACGTGTGTAGAATTAAGTTGCTGTCTGTGTTTCATGCATACATTCAGGCTGGACGCGATTGATAGCCTAAATGTCCATGCTAGTCTGGACCACATCACATTTCTTTTTCCTGCTCTCAATCAGTGGAGCAGTCAAGATGGTATGCGAAACATGCCTAACCACCCAATACACCATAAACACGGCTGTTTGTAACAACTGTTACCAATTCAGATCACTTACACCATTCGTCGTCAAACTGTGGTCTAAGGCTTGTTTGGGTAATATATTTAAGCACAAAATTTGAACGCTCCACGACAAAAACCCCGTTGGTGCTATTCGTTGTTTTTGGGCAGTGCATGATAGCTAAACTTAAACTCCTCATACTTAAATAATATAAAATTTTCAGTAAATTCGCAATAAGAAACTAGTTAATTTTATCTCCGGAGCCCGCTATCGACTCAATTATTTTTGATGACGTGTTCATTTTTCCGGTTCTCGCTTGGTTTGCGATAAGCCACGGAATGAACAATGATATGATTCAGCAGCCAAATTTCCAAGAAAGATGGGCTTACTGTTAAAAAATCTGGCTGAATATAAATAAATCTTAATGGTTATCCATCATAATCAGACCGGATGGTGCCAAAACTCGGACCATAATAAAAATAATCTCGAATTATCTTTTTCCGAATCCTAGAAACAGAGCATTTGGCTTATCGTTGTTTGTTGCCATCAACAAAGCATATCTGTCTCATCAAAACTGGACCATGAACATAGGCAGTCGACCGTCAGTCGAATATTATAACCCCCGGGCCATTATATCGAATTCCAGACGTTTGAGTGCGATTAATGTGCGCTGTTCCTAGGACAACAGTGCGGATAGTAGACAAAATTCAGCTAATAACCAAAGCGAAAAAGACTCTTCGAAACATGTGCATGGTAAAGTCTCTGTCTAGAGAGTAACAGAGATTTCGTAGTTGGTTCACCGCAGTCAATACCTGAATCTCTGTACTAAACAGCGTTTGAGGAGAAAAATAAATTAATGCTTTTTGCGGCATCATTTTTTAATTTAGCCGTCAGAATTTCCATTCCTTATACCTGTTCGAACAGTTGTTGTGGGGTCCAGGAATGAAGTGCTTTCTGCTCGCTCATTTTCTCAGCTTAAAATGATCTGGGTTTGGACGCGTGAGTGAAAGTGCAATATACAATCGCACCGGGAAAGCAAATCATCTTCCGAAATCGGAATATACTGCACGTGTAGCAAATGAACCGTAACTATGGGACTACATTGCATTTATTGTTGGAATTTGAGGTAGACCCGTCCTGTCTTCGGTAATTTGAGTTGAAAAATTCCCCCATTGCCAGTCGCTGATCAGGAGTTTCAGGAAAGCCCCATGTGTAAAGATCTAAATTGTTTACCACTGATAAAATCTAAAGCAGTTCTCGATGAAAAACACTTAGATCGTTAGTAGACTGTATGGTTTCTCTGGTATCGTCAAAAAACAAAGTCCGAAAATTCCAGGTCCCATTTGTACACCCGGTTTGTCAGTCACAGCATTACTTTTCTTCTGGGTGATAGCGTACAAGAGTAGGAGGAGAAAAACTTGGCAAATGTGTACAAAACCGGAACAGTCTGTGAACACTGAATTTGGAGACTTACCGTAATTGAAGAATAGGAATCCCGTTGAGTTATTGTGGGGTGAGTAGATATGTAGCCAACTCTCTGTCAATTAACAGGATGCAAAACCGTTGGAATCAGGTCAGAGGTAGCTTCTGGAATTCTAGCTCTAGGTCAGCGAAGCCTTCGCAGAAACTGCCCTCTTCCTTCTGTCATTAACAGCGCAACCCGGACATCAGCAAATAAGAAGGACCGTCTAGAAAAAACAAAGCTTCATAAGGATGTCGACGGAAATCAGTCGCAAATTCACTTTTTACGTGTTCTGGATATTTTCAACTCGCCTATCAATGCTTTGTGGTGTTTGTAAAGCGGACTGCACGCCCGCAATTCGCATTGAGGTGTTCAGAGCATCCCATAGTCCTGCCTGTTTTTTTGGTAAGCAACTGAAGGGTTTTTCGAGCAAATCCAAACTCGTAGACTTTGCAGTTCGAAATTGTTCAAGGACCTGGTACCTTTGGAGTACCGTTTGGCTGTTCTATGGGTGGCATGTCAAAAATAGAAAAATCACTAGCTGTTTAGGAACAAGATATAATAAACCATAAAGACCATCCTAAAATCGTTGGTGGTTTGCAATTTTTATCTGCGTTCGTACGCGGATGTCCATGCCCGTCAGAATTTAGGAGGTTTGCTTAGAGCGTAAGTATGAGGTAAATAGGTTACCAGGACGTCAAAGCACTATTAGCTTTTTGATAGGTGGAACAACTCGGATTCGTTTACTAGCAAACTGTGCAGCCCCATGGAGCTTCAAATGCAATTAGTGCTACGGTTACAAAGTGAATGTTTACGAGATAAGGTATATCTTTTAAAGCTATCACATTGATTACCCATTTTTAACGAGGTTCCTAATTTCCATCAGAGATGACAACATAGATTTTGAAGTAAAGGCTGGCTAATTGTCGCCCCAGCAACTAGACCGATTAGACGTGCGGTGCATTTTTCCCAGGCAACTTTAGTAGGGCGAAATGGCTGATCTTATTTTCAGTGGCTCATGTCCATTGGGTAGAAACAGCAGAAGCCTCCGTCAAAAGCTGGCCCAAAATGACCAATGCATTGACAAGAATTTCTCTATCGTCCAGATTTAAGTTTATACGGTGACCTGATACGTGAAGCAGTATAAAGTACAATAAATTCCAAAGGATCCAGATGAGCAGCACGTCGGCCGTACGCAAATATTGTATTCAAACACGCATATACATAAAATATTGAAATATTCAGAGAAACATATTGGCGAATTCCTCATCGTAAATCGCGAGCCCTCACTAACGAAAGACTTCTCATAATTAAATTAAATTAATCTAAGCGAACGAAAATTGATTTTTTTCAGTATTCGAATGGGGCCGAACAACCAGCAATCTCGTATATGGCCAGCGAAATTGCACTTTTGATTTGCGTCGTGGCACATGGTTATTCACTGTTGCTCTAACGAATTTACACTATTCAACTAACAAATTACACTTCTTCAAGAACCTTGGTAATAGTAGAAGAGAATTATGCGATTCATCAAGTAAATGGATATTGTTTTGGTACTTTCTGTCACGTTGTCAGAATACATTTTCAAGCACCACAGCCAACTAGTTATTGCATTTATCAGTTATGTGATCAAATAACTAATACGCGAATCCATCTGTAACCAAAAATAGACGTGAATACCCCCCTATTCAAATTCAAATTTACAGCTGAATTAGTTCTGTCACTTGCACGGTCACAGGGAAAAAGTTTCGAGAGGCATTTCACGATAATAGGGCGAACAAATACAATTATTCATAACAAATGTTCACTAAATTAAGCTGATTGTTAAACCTAAAGTCAATTTAAAATGTTTTGTTATCGACGGTTGTATCACCTCAGTCTTCTGCTTTGTTGCGACGTTCGTATCATGTGTTCGACTTTCTGCCTATATATATATATATATAAGCAGGAAGTAGTATCTGGATGCGTAAACAAAATTAGCCCGGGAGCACACGACCGGTTTCGCGGTTATTGTCGCTCGTCAGGTATGCGTACCCGATGCTCTCTTGTCTAAACATCCACATACTTGTACACTCCGAATTGATTGATATTTCTCACCAGAATCGAATCTATAGCAACAGGAGTGTGCATGGAAGCTCTTCGTCGAAGAGTCCACAGAAGAATCACAACTGTGATTCGTTGATAATTCTTTGTCAGTTGGGCTGAGCCAACCTTAGGAACGAGGGCGTATGCCTAAGGTGGGTTACAGAAGGAGTATACAGAATGTTTGAAAAATTGTGTTCGCTCGTAAGTCTACCCATAAGAAGAAAAACTGAGTTCTGCGAACTGGCCAGCTGCACTGAAGTCGGGGTGTAAACCTTTTGTATATTGGTTTGATGGAAATAGTAGACTGAAACTCTTCTTTCAGGAAACTCTTAAGCATAGCATACTCGAAATCTGGATATAGGGTCAGCTTAGAAAAGCACGGGACTGGAACAGAATCAATCTTGTTGTCATCTTGTGCACGAAAATTCCTAAAAGATTCTTATTGTTTCCGCAGTGTTTGAAATTGTTTGGTCATCTCTATTTGATTGCCAAATCATTCATTTGGCCTGCATGTTTTATTTTGTGTTTGTATGACTATGGCGAATTCGGCAAATCGAACAGTCCTCTTGCAAACAGTTCTGCTAGAAACGGAGGGCCGAAATTCAAAATCAAGCTCACATTTTAAAGCGACAATAGGTAGAAAAGTCAAGTGATATGGTAGAGAATCAATAAAGCGTTTTGGCTTAAAATGGACTTTTTTGACGAATACGGAGTCGTCTGAAATATAGGTGCCTACCATTGAGAAGAGTTTGGCTTCAAACAAGGCCTAGACTTAGTATAATTTCGTCACTTGTTATTATACTAATTCTACTAGCTCAAATAATCTGTCTATACTAGGTTTCCATATCTCTTTTAGTCGATCAATTTTCAACTGATAACATGGGCGATAAAGCACGACAGTCTCGGAGTCTGTGACGTCCGTTATGATAGGTAGGCTAATTGGATCACACAAGTCAGCTATGGTAATCAGGTAAGAAAAACCGTGGTCCGTCAATCCTCGGAAGTGGACCAGGAATCTCTGCTTTCTTGCTTTACTGGAAGAAGTATGCCGAAAATGCTTGACTGGCTCCTGTCAGATTGGAATCTGTTCTTTGTCCTACTTTTTGCGAAATATCTACGTATACGTAAGAACTTACGCCAAGTAACTGGCTTGTTATCCGAAAGTAGGACTCGCAGATGATTTATTTGTTTTTACCAACTGATCATAACCTAGCAATGCCCAACTGTTCAGTGGACCATATAGAATAATCATGGAGCTGTTTCATGGGCTAATTTAGAAATCTGTAGAGTTGTATATTGGTCCAGCACAAGCTGATAACTATACCTGGGTCAATAGAACATAAATCAAACGTCAAAAAGCCTAGATCGTCTGATTCGCATCTTACTATATTTGTGATTGTATGTGAATTACATGATGTAATTAAGATTGTTTTTTCGCACGCCAGATCTCCCGACACATGTCGTTGCACAATATTTGTCTTTGACGGAGGCCACTGGTTTAAAGAATAGGTTTAATGTTCTCACCGTCCACGAAAGTAGGCTAACTAAAATTGTACAAAACAACCATACATTCACAAGAAGCAAATAAATTGCACGTGGGTTTGGTGAAGCGCACATTTTCCATTTCGCCTTAGAAGTGAAATATGCATACCATGTATAAGTTCTACGAATAGCTTTGAGAACTTTGCTGATGATTTCATATCATTCGTCAAGTAGGACATCTCTTAATTCTTATGGTCGGAGAAAACTCATTTTCGTGCACGCTGCCTGTGTTGTGTGCACGTGTCATCGAATCCCTCTGAAGTTCGAATTAAATTCCTGCACCGCCTATTCTCGGCGCGTGATATGCTACAGAGACAATCTGGACAAGTGAGATCTCTATTACGTGTGCCGTGCATGAGTGCAGTGGAATGGGCATGCCTCATAGCCGCCAAGCCCCACTGCAATGGGAAGGCGGGCCGGCAAATGTGGTCCTAAAACATGGAGTGGCGTAAAACCGAATAAGGTCTCAACGGGTCACGGGTGACAACGAGCTGGGCTACATCGTATTGCCGTCTACCATCGAAGTGACCGGTTTATCCGTGATTCGGACCTCTGGCCTTTTTGGAGCTACAGACGACTTACCCACTTGACTACCCCGAGTTGGGCATGGATGCATCACAAGGTTGCGTATTCATCCGATACACCAAAGAACGAAAAAAATAATCGTGGGTGACAGAGGATACTGCGGCTTATGCATTATTTTAAGTAACGTGTTTGCACTTTCCTCTCAACAGAATATCTTTCCCGAATCATCGAGGAAATTTCGATAATCTAATTCAAATTGAACTCGTTACAACCATTGTTTTACTTGGGGATTTACGTAAACCTGGATCACAGTTTCTGTATCTCCACGCCACAATTTCTCAGTCTTAATCCGCAAAGACTGCGCATCTGATCTTATTCGTTAGGTACGTTTTCTTTTCGTTATTATTTGCAGGTTGCTTATTAATGCGCAACGTTTGTAATGTGTCTGACATGCGAATTTAACCTGTCTGGCCTTGCCATTCACGCCCTGTTCATACAAACCATAGGCTCATGATGAAGCCATTTGACTTGAACTTGGTTGGTTTCAACGAGACCACTTTGTTCTCATTTATTTAGTTCCACTCTTACTCTTCCTCACATAATACACACATATTCGTGTCTTCCCGTTTATTTTTGGTCCGTGACTTGTGCCAAGTAAACTTGGCTTTGTGTTTTCTATATTTTCTACCCAATATTAAGCTGACTGGAGTCAATCAATCCTTGCCTGGTCCGTTGTCGACCCATGGAGTGATTTACTCTAGTTTGTATATACACGAAATTATTAAGTGTGAGGTTCACGCACTAGTAGTTTGCCTTGGCAAAAATCAAGATAGTATAAATGCCTTGCTCTTCTCTTCAAGCCAAAATCAAAGCATAATAATGCTTCTTCGTGCCGCATGAATTACAGGAAATATGGTGCCACTTACTCATAGAAACTGGGAAATTTAATAATGACATCGGTAGAAAACGAAGCGTGGTGAATTCGAAAGTTGTCATCTACCTGAAGTGTGTTGCTCGAGGGCCAAAGCGCCTGTGGTAGAGCGTTAATGGGGAAACAACCGTTTTTTCAATTTTTTGCACAGTTTGGTGCTTTTTCCGCGCTAAATAAGAAGGTTTATGGTTTTCTGTACATTTAGACGGGATGCCCAAGGAAGGGGAACCTACAAACAAAGCACTGTTGATGCAACCGAAAAAAACATGGATTTGTTACGTTTTGACATTTTTACTCTGTAATAATCAGTTTGGAGAAAAATTTGAACATCATAACCGCGTTGGGGTGATTTTTCTGTTCATCATAGACCACCTCGGCAAAAAACTTCAGTTGGATTTGTCAAAATCACAATGGCCGAGTTAGGCTTACCTGAGGCCATGTGTACAGGCCAGAGCCAGTGTTTGACCCAGGGGGATTCCGAGGCGACGTAGAACCACCGGAGTACGGATATCACCTTGTAACCCTTGGGCTGTCAGGAGGTTTGCAGGATTTAACACAAAAATGAAGTGAATAAATAGCCAACCGAACAATTAAAAGCAAAGATTAGTGGGAGTGTTGTTTAGACACCGTGCAACGCATTCCTCAACGACACGGTGACAAATTTGGACTCTAATTCGGACGGCAACTACAAGAGGTGCTGAACGTGTCACCAAATGCTGATAGCAGGCAGGGGCGAGACGGAGATCAGGGAAAGTCGAAAATGTGCGCTGTTCAGTGCATTAGAGCTACATTGCTTTACTATAGAGTCAATGCTCGAACCCATATTTCCGATTAAAGTCAAATGCTTTGCTGTCAAATTTCATATACAATCGAATGCTATCCAGGAGTAAAATTGATGAAATTTTTATAAACGGAGCAAATCTATTTAAAAAATTTGAGGTAAACTAAACGGCTTGAGACTGTGGTCTATGCAAACTGAATGTTCTAATGGACAGGTGAGTGAAGAGGTGACTGCCAAAAAAGCTCATGGAGCCATTCTTGCCAAAGTGTTCGCAGCAATCAAAGAAACTAAATATGGAAAATGACCAGCAAGAGATAGGTGGCTGATTTTCGTCATGCCTAAGTGAGTCTCTGGTTAAAAAACCTAAGCACACAGACATTCGACCTGACTGAAACAGAAAAAATTACTTCAAGGGATTAGGATACCTAACTGTTTTAAGCTTAATTCCAAAACTGGACCTGATGCCAGACAGAATGCGCTTTACTATCGTCTACCGAGTCAGTCTTTTTGGAAACTGACACCAAGGGGTTGCTGATTTACCCAACAATTTGGGTGATTCACTTGCGCAGAGATGATGTGGTAAGTGAATAAGTTTAAGGTTCGACACCAGGCTTCGTTATCTGACACCATTTGGAGTATGCAGAGTTCATTTAGATCACAGACTAGTCTGAATTTGCAGTGTATTGGGCAACTCTTAGAACAAAAGTGTCAAAAATTGGATACGGTTAGCAGCTTGAGTGGAGGAGTGCCCAGGTAAACTGACAAGGGCTAACGTGTGACCGATATTGGTGCAGCATATTAGCCGCGAAAATCGGCGACCTCTCACTGGAATTAACATGCTTGTTCGTGTGTATTTCTGAGTGAGATACTGTTTTGGATATGTAAATAAAACCAAGTTTTGTCGATCAACTTTCAAGATTGTCCCTTAGTAAACGTTGTACTTCGAAGACATTGCACGAGCACAAAATCACTGATTACATGAAAGTGTTTTGATCATTCTATTACTGCCCGGTCGGTTGCCTTTCGTAATGTACGTTTCGAACCCAGCTTCAATCGCCTTCAGTATTCACATGGCGCTTGCTCCGGTACGAACTTGCATTCAGCTTTGCCCAAAGACCTTGCGAAATTTCATGCACTTGTCAGCACATGGACTGACCATTGTTGAATATTCAGACATTCCGTGACGGTGCTGACTAAAACGATCAAAACATGAGACAGAAAGAAGCCTCATTATTCAACTCTTTTGATGTGACAGTTGCAGGGGATTATCCTGGAACCTCTAATTTTTGAAATTTCAGGTTTGTAAACAAGTAAAAATTACAAACTGTACAACTGACGACAAAATTTTACCTGCTTTCTAGAAAACGAGTTGAGGGAGCAAAATTGTGAGAGTTCATCGTACAGATTTTTAAATGAGTGAAAAGATATTTTATCATCAGATTAATTTTTTACTAGGAGAAAATCAAACTGTACTTTTGGACAAATAAATTGGGGGAATGATTTCACGGTTTGCTTATCTCATCAGAACCACAACAGCACCTAAATTGCTCAAAGTTGCATGTTCACATGCAACCCTTTTTTTGCTAAACATAATTCGCATTAGATGGGAACAGTTACCGAATAAAGAAAGCAAAATATAACATTACGAACAGGTTTGTGAACTGATCCGTTGCTAATCTAGTTTAAGTTTTTGGAAATCTCAAAGAGAGTGGGCGGATGTTTAAGGAGGCTTGCAAGAAAAATGACAAATTAAATGAATGAGTGAAACACGATCTGCGAATCGACAATAATGGCACCGTCAGTTTCATTTTAGTAAAAAATGAATTTAGACACCAGAAGGAGAAATTGTTTTCAAATTGATAGTATAGCGGAATTCGTCGAACATAAGTTAGTCATCTACCTTTGAGTTAAGGAGTGTTTCGCGGCAGATTTGCACAGGGGAAGCTGAACAAAGGCCAAGATTTTCGGCAGACGAAATAATCCTGACCGAACTTTGTATTTTGTCGGTAGCGGCTTTTCATTATGGACCGATGAAATGGTTTGTTGAGAACAGAATTTGTATTCTATGTGAGTGGAAGTGATTGTTCCGATATTGTTTGGGCTTAATTCAGCCGGGAGTGGATCATTATAACAACGAGTTTACTTTTACCACTCAAAGTATTTACGAGTTTCCCACGTGGATTAAGAAACCAAAAAGTCGTTTTTCTTGTTTGTATGGTGCACTGGTATGGATACACAAAGGACACTGATAAGATGACTATCAGGGTCTGTTTGACGCTTAGGATGATAAGCAGTCACTCCCACAAACGATAGAATTTTGATGAAATTTTCCCAAGATTTGTGTAGGAACTCACAGCATACTCCATTTACTGGTATTCACTTAACCCGGTTAAATGCAAGAAGAAACGAAGTTTAGCCAGCTTTGATTGATTTCAACAACTCAGTGAATGGGACGGAAAATTCAGAGAAATCTACAAGGCTATTAAGGCGAGACACTTGCCAGGTCCAGTAAAGCCGAAAATCCAGGCGTTTGAATTTACGAAGCTCGATGTTTACGAAAAACCAGTGATAGACACACTAAGGATGTCTGACCACCTAGTTATCTTCCAAATATACGACAAACTACTAACAGACCTGGGTCATACGTGCACACTGTACAGCTGTTTCTGTCTCGATCGAAATCGGCAGCAGCAGCAGTTATCCATCGCTTCACAACAGGGGCGTAAGCACTTGGTGAGAGATTCCGATAAGGCTGAAACAAATCGTCAAGGGTAATGACTAGGGCTTTTGACCTAGTTGTTCGTCTCGGGTTTCCGTCCAATTTCGGGTGCACTGGATATACGCCGCTGATGATTCTTAACAAGGCTGAGACAGTTGCACTGTATTCCAGGGGTTTTCTAAAGATGAGTTGAAAAATAACCAGCCAGAAATTATCTTACTGTGGCTGAATCATGCTATTTAAGAGCTTGGTTACAAATAACTGTAAACGAGCTCGTTCATCAGATGGCATTTTTCCTTCAGCCTTTTCTATGGAACTGATGGGAAAAGCTTATCAAGAACAAAACCGAAGTCAAAGCTTGCCAAATAATTTCCGTAGATCTACAGAAAATATATATCCAGATTTCGCTCATATTTCAAAGCAGTGTTTATTCAACTGTTTGCGTGCATTCTTAAAAAGCACTAATGAAATTAACATTCATATTTTTTCATTGAGTAATATTGAATGGAAGGCAAAAAGTGATATTCAAGAATGCAAGTCAAGTGGAAAACGAAATACATCTATTATTTTATACCAAAACTGCAAGCACACAAATCTGCTTGTTTAGTTTCCCTGTGATTGTGATCTTTTGACGAGAGCTGGCCAATACAATGTGGCTAAAAATGGGCTGAAATTGATTAGTCTTACACCACAGTCAACAACCTGGTCCACGACACAGACCCGTCTTGAGACACTCCGACTGAAAATTTGATTGGTCTATCTTCATAACTCAGAATAAAGTGGATGTATTGTCCAATTCTGTTAGCAACCAAAGGTTTAGAAGCCTGCACATAAATTTACAGCAGTAGATAATACAATCAAACCGACTGATAAGGTTGGTCATAGCCAATGACAACACTTACAATTGGTGCTTGCTGGAGATGAGCATGACCAGCGTTGTTGTTTAACATGTCGTCATTCAGGTTCAAATGTAACACGAGAAATGAACTATATGACCTGCAGGTTGGTCAATACAGGATCAGTAGTATAAGATCTAGCTTATTCAACAAAGTGAATCAGCATGAACATTGCTTCTTCCTTGGACAGAATAAAGTGGCGAAAGGTGGACAGACAAAAAGTGGCAACTAATTCTATGATATGGGGCACGAAATATCAACAAGTCAGTAAATTACCACAGACAAGGTGGGATCTCCAAAACAAGCCGAAGTTTAGACTACTTGCTCTAGGAGTAGCCCATGTGAGCGGTTCCTCTACTCAGTTAACCTGCAGCAATGGATGTTATATAACCTCACCATCTAAGTGAGCCAAAATACTGGTTCCTTGTTATAGAGATTCACGAAACTTTCCATTTGATTCTTTCATTTATCCACCAATAAAATTCAACATAATCTCGGTATTTCTGTTTGTTAAGAATAAACTAAACTTCTAGCTCGAACGTACTATCATAGTTTTGCTAAGACGGCAGACCTTTCCCACCCGGTTTACCAAACAGTATGCTAACAGCTGACAAAATTGAGCCTAGATTCCTCAGTCCACGGAACTAGATCACTTGGCTAGGAAAAACTGACCCCTTACTTCGGTTTTCTGAAGTCGAATTTGGTAGAGTGCCAAGTAATTGCCATTTGGAGTTTTTGACAGTTTTGTTAACGTTTAGAAACTTGTAATAAGAACAGCGTCATCATCTCATTGCTAATCATTAAACACGTGCATGGTCAAAATAGTTATTGCCATATTTAAAGGTAAACAAAACTTGTGGACTTCAACCACGTTCAATCCTGTACTATGGGGACAAAACAGGAATGTGGACGATGTAGGTCTCCTAAGTTGGTGAGGTGTGCAGGTGCGTTTCCAATGCGTGCAGATTCGGTCACTAGGTGCAGTAAAAAAGGTTATAAACTATACTTCAACACTTAGATTGGTAGGGCTTTTGACTGATGAGCGATTTGTTCCCAGGAACTTCTTGCCCATTCACAGGCATTACTATAGTTGATTGCGTCCTTGTTCTTCGTGTTGAAACAGAGAAAAGTTGGCTTCAAATGCATTACCTGATTTATCTTTCATCCTGAAGCATTTATCGTGTTGACCTGGATGTCGCATTACATCCGAAGATGTTCCAGTTTGTTTTTCAGCTCAAATCGAATGCAACAGCTTCATTTTGTTTTACAGAAACCACAGTTTCGGCATTACCGTAAAGCACGTTGCCTAAAAGAAAACGTTTCAAATCGATGAAAATTCACACTCAGTACATTGAGAAAACACAAGTTGGCGCACAAGCTCGTTTTCAGTGATTCTTACTCATGCCATTACATCCTTATATATTTGGAAACATCCACTTTAGGAAGGATTGGATTAGTCAGATAAAAATATGAGTGGGGAAGAGATTTGTGGTGTTACATGCATAACCTGAATACACAAGAATGTGTTGTGTTAATCGTTTTGTTATCTAGGGTTTGCTTTGGGACGGGTGGGGGGCCAGGGAAGTTGAAGCGCAACCACAAATTGTTTTTGAGAGCACAGTGGCACAGTTCTCCTTACCAAGGCTCATTATGTAACGAAAATGGAAGCCATTCTGAAGGACAAGTCAGAATTTGCAAAAATAATGAAGGCGAATGATAAAAAGCATCAGAATGAAAAAGCGTTGTCTAGTATCCTGAGTGGGCTGAGATAAAAGGATTTGAAATAATTCACCATGTGATATGATCGCTCAACTGAGCATAGAGAAACCATGGAAGCACTGTATAGCTGTTTCATCCTTGTTACGAATCATGAGCAGTGCATATAGACCGCGCCCGAACTGCAACGCGAACCCGCGACGAACGATTCTCAGTCGAACGCATTAGTCATTACGTTACCGGGCAGGCCCTGAACTGTTTGTTGAACTTCAACACATGATGTTGCACCTATCCGTCACTAATTTGAACGGTTACTGTCCGCTACCTCACAACGATCGACCCCTACTGATAGATGACTTCTCTGCAGGTAGCCTAAGTACGACGAAAGCTTTAGATATGACCTACAGAGCTCAATTACTTGGTACATGTTACTAGTAGGAGATATATTACATACAATTTTGTAATTTACATAGTTAGCTCTGATTTAATTTGGACGGAATCTGACGGAACGTAAACAATTCAAACGAAAAAAATATTTCACTTTTAGTCGAACAATGAGAACAATCAGATGAGGATTTGGGAACAAATGAACATAATCTCTGTTTGACTTTTTTCCTTTTTCAGAACGGCTTGACTGAGTGGTGAGTAGGGTTTTCTACTGGCATGTTTTACCAAAACGGAGGAAATTTTACCACTTAAAATTCTAGAAACCTACTGATAGATATGGCGTTCGACTCAGTGTCGTTCCTGTCTGGTTCAAGTCCCCGTTCGGACGTGGCGAATAAGCACTGTTGTTGATTCCTAACAAGGATGAAACAGCTATACATTGCTTCCATGGCTTCATAGTAGTGGACTGGGAGTTCCTATTAAACAGTAGATAATTTTATGAAAAACAAGTAATCTCCTACTGCAAACGTATACATGCTTGCTTGCTTTGGTCGGCCTTTTATTATGAGGGACACTGTCTTTGTCCATATAAAAAAACTGCTAATATTTGCAAGCATCCTCCTTGTAGTTCTTAGGCTGAAGGGTAGTTTCATTTTGCAATTGATCACCTACTTTTGTCTATTGAGAACAGTAATTGGCACGTGAAAACCACCACTGAACTACTCTATTTTTCATGTTTGTACTGTCTCGTTGTTCTCAGTGTCGTTTGTTTGTCACGTTAAAGTGTTTGAGCCTGTAACTGGATACCATATAGACTTAAAAAGTTTAACGTTTGCAGTGTAACGATTCGACACCCTTCTTGATTTTATGTGAGTTACCAACCAAAACGATAATTGGTAAACCGACATTAGTCACGTACTCAAAGTTCCTTTGTTCACACCTGGTTGCTGTAGGCTCCACTTCACCCACGGCCGATTGTTTCTTATTCGAGCACACTTTACCGTTTGCCAACTTCTAACTGAAAGAAAAGTGCGTGGACATTTTATTAATAAGGACCGCGAAAAGCAAAAAATAACGTCGACGCACTTCTAATTGTACTTTCTTGCAACGCATGAAAATAACAGTTTTACTCGTCCATTCTTATCGATTGCTAAGGAACAGTTTGATTTGTCATTTTAAATCTGTGCACTTTATCCGAGAATTGTCAAAACGTTTTACATACAGAAACTACTTCTTGACCATCGCGTTGATAAGCCAGAAATGAGCCTTCTTAAAGTCATTAGTTGACCTAAACAATTTATTTAATTATATATGCATTGGCCTGACCTCATATGTTAAGTAGAGCTAAAAACAATTCTAACTGTTCATTCATGAATTAATGATGCGGTATTTTTTTGAGGTTCCGTCTTTTGTGAGTGTCAACCAACTGGTAGTCTTGTCTCTCACACATCAGACAACATAACTCAGACAAATTCGATGATCCACAGCTTGTTGACACCTTTGTTGTTTGATTCGCGAAGCAACCTGATACGTTTTTAGCTCGGGTTGATCGAACTCACCAAATCAGCCTCAGTTTTGGCCCCCACGGGAATGGAATCCAGCGAATGATGCGGCAAACATGTGCAAATCCTAAGTTCAGACTGGTTAAACTTTGTTTTTTTGTTCAGCTGAGGGGTTAGCCTTTCACATCCTATGGTTTTGAACAAACTTGCCGATGCTAAGTGGCAATTAAATAGTTTTGTTTTTCCTCTTTGTTATGCTGTTCAAGTCAGATTATCGTCTAAGCGACAAGAAAACAGTGCACAGACAGGAGATCGCCTAGGGACCAACAAAAGTAAGGACAAAAACAAGGGGCAACTTGATACCTTGATGCATCTGTTTGTTTCTCAAACACATAAGTGTTCGGTGAAGTTGTTTGCTACACAAGAAACCTTTCTGCAACTATCACAGTTTATTGCTTGTCCAATGAGGTCCGCCAAAAGAGGTGATTACTTATAGCTGTCATTTATTGATTCTTAATGTATCGAAAATCTCTAACCAGAGCTGTTACTTGCTTTCGTGTTCTTCACCCGCATGCTGTTGGAGAATGGCATGATGGGGAAGTTGATTCATGCAAACAACTAAAACTGGCAAGTTCGCTCTACCCTTGATTTCCGCAAAAACAAGGAAACCAGTTTAGTTCAGTGCCACTAAAATATGGTGCTGCGACCCAACGCTCTTCACTGCAAAACATAACATCTGAAAATAACGGCAGGTTATTTTTTGAATCTCCCAGATTTTGTCAAGATCGTGAGTAACGCGCAGCTAGCTGGCCGAAAGAAAGTATGATTTTGAAATGTTGTTGTATGACCAGGTGCAACAGATGGTGTAGCTTTTCTCTTTTCTCTTTTTATTTTCTTCATCAACGAAATAACAGTGCATCCCATTTTTTGGAAAGGAACGACAATCAACAGACAACCAGCAGGTGAGGAATTTGGCCAGGGGGTAGGAGATCCTAGCCAGCTGCCTTCAAGTCCCAGGGTCATCACTTTATCCGCCAAACTACCGCCAAATTTTATTAGGATAAAGTATGACGAAGCTGGAGGATGTGACCTCTTTGGGAAATTTTGTTTAAAGGGCTAAGCTGCCACCAGGAACTGAATAAGTTATCAAACATAATTTTACTGCAGATTAAGTTCTTTTGATTGACAAGTTCTGCCCCTATAAATCCTGCAGCTGTTTTCCGCTAAAATCATTAGATTTTGGATAATTTGTTTAAACCTAGAAGCCGGGAGCTAGCTTTATCTAGTTTTTGCCAAATCAATCCCACTAAGAAATCGAATGATTCTGTGACAGACAAGGCAGACCAGGCTTGGCTCCGAAGACGAAACAATGTGGATTCCAAACTGCGATTGTGGTTTTGTTGATATGGTGATTTACTGCATTTATTTTACTGACGCTGCTCCTTTAGTTCTATTTCAAAATGTGGGAACCTGGAAAACAATTTTAGTTCCAGCGATTTCACTGTATGCTAAGATGGGAATGATAACCAAATATTACGTCCAATATAGACGCTCATGGATCGATTTTTGACACTTTCACATAATTCAGCAAACGATGATATTATGCACTTTAAACAGCCTTGATGGCCATTCAAGATCTCGTAACTGAAGATGCAGTGCTTTAAATTGCAGACTCACCACTGGTATGTGTGATGACGATTTCATGAAAAAATTTATTTTGATTTGAAACAGTTTACCAGTGAATTCTTTTACTTCAATAAATGTTCACTGAAATCCTGGTAATAAATAAGTTCGCCAAGAGTTTGTTGTTCTTGAAATGTTAGCAAATATGGGTTAGGTTTGTTAGGTGAAAAATGACCGTTAAGGAATTAGGAATTGTATGTTCTCACGCTGAGGATACTGACCAGTTTCCACGTCCCATTGCAACAAAACCTTGCCACAAAGCTTCAGGATTACTGTTTTGTCATTTTAAAATGTTGATGGAGAAGAATGGGGAACTCGAATTTCTTGGTAGCTGAATTTTCCACGTTTGCGAATTGAGAGAACCTCAAGTGTACAGGTGAATGGTCCACTTTATGTCACTCAGGTTTATCTCGATCTTATTGATTTTTCATCCTAGGGGACGGATGCCATGTGGACATGTGCACTCATTGCAAGAAATCAATAAAACTGTTTGACTGTATGCCATCGGGCAACGGCTCTTATATTCCCAAGGTACACTAACCTTTGTGTAATTAACAGGCTATTCATGTTATTAACCCAGCTGTGATAACAAGCGAAGCAAACTCATGTTTGCAGACACTCATGCGTACTCTGCAGTGGAGCCGCCGAGTGAATCGATGTGTGCCGCCACCATTTACTTGACAAGAGTCAGTGGTATTTCTATACATATCCTCATGAATCAAAAGCCTTGTGCCCATGGAAACAGCAATATCACAGAGCAACAGTGAGAGAAAATTGTGCTAAATGAGGACTATGTGGATATTGGGTTTCACTGCTGTTCTTCGAAACGGAATCCGAATGGGTTTATGTCGCAACAGCCCGGAATAGAAAATGATAGTTCTAGCCTTATCGAAGCCCCATGTCATTCTTGTATGCAATCATCACCCATTTAGGCCCCAAGTGATTCAGATGAGATTGCAGTGAGCTTTAAACCCGAGCAGAATCAATCCAGTAATCTTAACTGATTTGCCTAATTAGTGCCAACAACCAGTGCTGTCATTACGGATGCGTGGAAAGTTCTACGGATTATGTTCGAAATCGTCGAAACCGTGCAACAGCCTATCCTCAGTGGCCTACAGGGCTTATTCTGACTACTGTTGTGCTCAAGAAATCTGAAATTTTGGATTCTTTGGACACGAAACTGGACTCAGTATAGGGTTATGTCAACTGTACATATGTGCCAGTTTTTGTATAGCTGCGGTTTCTAAGGCACTCCAAAGCGTCAGAACCACACTTGTCTGCATGAAAGTGCAACCTAACCTCAGTCAGGTTCGGTTTAACTGCTGGTAAGTTAACACCAAGCACATGATTTACTAAAATTATCCAACAAGATGAATTGCAAATCAAGCTAAGGTCGCAAAGCCATAACTGGTAAACTTGTACGACTGTATTAAGCGTTTATCAAACAGTTTAATTTCCGTGTGCGAGTGACGTTTGTTACCTTCGTGGTAGTCGTCCGTGGCACTGAATTTACCTGTGGAGCTTTTCTTACTCATCGTTATTTATAACAAGGGATTTGACCGGCTCACATGATTATCCGCCTATATCGTTTTACGTTTTCAACAAGTTATTGGATATTTTGGTGAACGCATTTTGCGAAATTATAAATCTAGACTGTTTTCCTATCCGGTCATACTATATTCCGTACACGTTCTGAGTCAAGATATACAACCGACGTCCACATCCGATTAATAGCGCTCGGAACAAATGGTTAGTTTCAGGCCCGCTGATGTTGGTTATCTTTTTCGTTACTAACCTATTTTCTGAAAGCTGTTCGGTGGCACTCATGTTCTTAGTTTCGCCTGGACTTGACACAGGTAAAGATTTTCCGAAATCGAGGACGATGGCAATTTGAGAATTGTCAAGAATTTGGTTACATATGACAAGCGCTTGCCACAACGTAGTAACGCGAACCGATAACTGGCCGCTAATGCTGACTTGAAGTTTGGCGTCCTGAATGCGACCACCGTAACGCAGATGAAGGATGATCTCCTCGACTATTCGTAAAATCGTGGTCTTTTCACGTGTAAAACTATAAAGGACGTTTTGTACATTATCGAACAGCATTGTCTATTTTTCCTCCAGCCCAGCGCTGAGCACGCACAGCGGAATTCCTAATGCACTTCGAGCGAGCAAAGACAATGTCTTTCTACGATGAATTGGCTAGCTTGGATCAACATAATCAGCCCGTTACGGTACCTGGATGCGTGGTAAATTTAGCCATCTTTTTGAAGGCCATTTTATACACTGCTTGATCTAGGCAAATGGGAGTGTTCTAATTCACTTAGGCCATTTTTAAAAGGTTTATTTATTATGGATTTGCGGCAGCCTCTTTAGCTTCAGCTATGAATAGCAGACAATTGTCGTCTCTGGATATTAGGATATTACCAATGGTCGGAGGTGTTGTACAAATCGATTCGACAACTCGAGCGTCAGCTGAGGCATTGCGATCACTTTTGCACACGATGCGGTAAGCTAATCGTAACCCACGTGTTTGAAACCAGACTGGAATATTCTGAAAAAAGCGACCGCAAAGGAAAAAATGCGCAAAATGAGGTAAAAGTTTGTTTCAAAACAATACAAAGCGAAGCTTTATTGTAGTCGTGTTTAACTTGAATGCATTGCAGTCGCTTCGTAATGTCAAAAGAAAACTCGACAGACAAAATCAAATGCATTTGTTGCCTCGAATTTATTCAAGATTCAGGAAATTAATGAGCTTTGTAGTTCGGCATTTCGAATGCTTTTTGCCTTCACCCTATAAACAGGATCCGAATTAGCCTTCTTAGAAGAATAAACTCACCGGGATTTGCAAGAAAGGCAGCCGTAATCTTCTGGCACTTCTGGAGTTAGCTGCTTTCGCTAATATATCTGTGTGGAATTGCGATAACAATTTAGTGTCACATAAATTCCGCATTTTGCTTACTGGAAATTAATTAGGATTGAAAAACTGAGAAGTTTCATTGTCCATGTTTTTGCGAGTTCACTTCAGTTTTCTGTAAATCCGCTGAACTGGCACCGGTGTACCGTGATTATGGTTTCTAACTCGAAGAACTCAATAACGGTGGAGGAAAATCATATATCAGAGGAGCCATAAATAAGCAAACGCTAATCGAAATCTTTAAAATCAGTGGCTGTGATATTGAGCAACATCACCTAAGGTCTCCAACCGTCATGCTTGAGGATCTCGCGAGGTCTAATTTGACACACCATTTCTCCGCAAGATGGACTGTATATCTTAACTGATTTTCCAATCAATTCCTGTCTCACAGAGCACAGCTCAGTGAGGGTGTTGATCTACAGACACGCGTAGCACATGTTTCATCCAACTCTAGCTCATCAACTTAAATGGCTTGTAGATTGGCTGACTACTATGGTAAAAAATCCCACCTTACACCTGCTAGCATTATTACGAAGATATCGGGATACAAACGTCGGCGGTATTCACACAGCAGTACTCAACGGTCGCGATTAGCAACCGCATCCGATGCATTGTAAACTCGAACCTCGGTCTACAACTTGGTAAGATGTCAACACCAAAAGATGTGCCTAGTTGCTGAACGTCAATAGAACTATCTATAAACTAGAGGATGCTACATACAGTATTCGACGATCGGCCAAGAGATAACTCTCCAAAATAGCAAAACATCCAGTTTTCGTTATTTCTTTCATAGAAGAATGAGGTTCGATTCCGAGCAACTCCAGTCCAACGACAGCTTTACTAACTGTAAACTCTCGGAGATATTCCAAATACAGCTTCTTCGGCATTTGAAGGGTTAAGGAGTAATGGGAACTCACTTGAGTGGGAGCATATTTGCAACGTATGCATTTAAACGGTTAAGGAAATCTTTTGAAAGATAGCAACTAAATTATATTTACCACCATTTTGAATGTACATCAAAATCATTTGAACTTACGCAAGTATTTTATTGGATCATCTCTCCTGCTGAAAAGGTATGTCTGCTTGCAAATATGCCCTTGTAGGAAACGTTTATTTTCGGACCAACAGGGACAAGAATTCAGCAGCGCAACTCCAACAAATTTCCAAAAAAAGTAGAGCAAAGTCAAATTTGTTCGTTTGACAGATCTCGGCAAACCATCAAGTCAAATACACAGTTCTCCGCCACTTTAGATTTAGTCAAACGAGAAATTCGTAATCAACGGCATTCAGTTCGCTCAGTGACCAGGTTTGCGTGCAATGACCAGAAAATAAACCATCATCGGTGGGAATTTGAGAAAAGCGACTTGAACAAAATTTGTCTTGCCTTGCCCTCTAACAGTATGCGCAAATCACTTCCTCTTTCAAAATTCTCTAACCCATCAGGATATTCCACCTCGGTAGGTTTTGAAAATAAATTGTATCCTCCGAATCTTAACACGTTACATCTGCTCTTAGTAAAAGTCGAACGAGATGTGTGACGAAGTCTCAAAGTGTTTTTCGTGAAGTAAATAAGGTTAAGTAAAAGCAGTTATTAATTTTTATTATTTTCTTTTGATAACAAATGAGTGCTTAGAGACCATATAAGATATAATTCTGGAGTTTTATACAAGAATGCGAATTTGCAGTTCGTAATAAAGCCGACAATAACAAGCAAGCTATACTGGGCTGCACAGTTGCTTGTCAACTGAGTTCACCGTGTTTGAAACCATGGATTTCTTCGGAGTATTTATTCCACTCCATTATGACCATACTGATTCATCAGAAAATCATGCGGTCATAGGCCCTACGAGAACAGAACAATTAGAAATGCGCCGCCAGTTCAGATAGTTGAACGATTCACCGATCATTTTGCTTACTTTTAGCAAATTTAAGTTTTCTGCTCAAGTTCCGAATCCAAATGCAAAATGGTACGCAGTTTCAACCTCAGAAAGGAGAATCTTGTGCGGTTCGTTGCTTACTGTGCGTGTTGTGGTTAGTTTTGCCCAGCCGTGGGCAGAATAATCCGACCATATTCACTGCGACACAGAACCAGCCGGTCAAATAGATGTCGGCTGTTCTCAACTTTGTCGGCCAGATCTGGCGGCCGACACCCTACTCTCAATGACCAATTTAACTTCGCTGTTGACAGGTTGGCCATAGCTGTCATCCGCAACTCGCTACTGACCAGAGACCAACCGTGTTCACCGTTTGTTCAGCTACACAGTCTTATCAGTGTGTCCTGAAACTTCGATCAACTGAATTCTCAGGGAAGTCTGACCTTTTGTTCAAATGAGTAGTTCTAACTGATTCAACCTCATTTCTTGGAGTTAAACTGATTGAAGCAATCTAGATAAGTTAACCGCCTGCATTCGTTCTCCTTGTGAGCCTCAGTCAACTAGTCACAAATCCATTTTCATATTAGTAATTGATATTTATACTTCAGGATTATATAACCAGCAGTATAAATAAGTTATCTATTTATCATCCACAGACACAAACTAAAGTACCCGATGGACTAGAGATAGCCTCCAGGTGGATCAGTTGGTAGATTATGCAATGTATTTCTAAATACATCATTCTCAAAGGAGTTCCATTGGATGAATAGGGGCATAACAGCATCAGTTCCGGCGTTTAATAACAGACAGCAAAAGACACGTTCCAATCAGCCTCCTCAAAGCCTTTCAACCGACAGGCCCACGGAATTATTCGCCCACTAAGATATTCCAAGTTTACTGTTTATTGTTCTCTTTGGTTTCAGGTTTCAATATAGGAGCGCCTTATCGGCGATAGAATACTGCAATCTTGATATCCAGGAAGCACATCCAATATCATAAGTCATAGCTCACTTGTCGAGTCATGTGACGGTGTCTGAGTTAAAAGTTTCCATGTCCTAAAGTCATCCTGATGTTGTTTACCGCTAGCACCTAAACCTTCTACGAATAGTGCCTTCCGCAATGCGGGATTCATGGGATCAACAGTAGCAATAGACTATGTCAAAGTAAGGACAAGCTAATCGTTCGCTTTAAGCATCAATAACTGATAATTCTGCTTCATTCAATGTTCTGGGCACATGGTAATATTTAATATGGCGTTTTCCTGAGATTACCGATAGATTTGATTTGAGACTGTAAACAGACATTCTTTGAATAACGAATGACTTGGCCAAAGAATTCCGCTGATGGGGCAAATTTTGGACAATATTCTTCTTCCTGGAAGGCAGAAAACAGATCACTGCCGCGTGGGATGCTTTCTTATCACGTTTACAACACTCGCATGTGCTATCCGGTTACCAAAAGCCACATTTTGCAAATCCTGGATTTCATCGAATAAGTGTGACATTCATAGGCGGTTACAAACCGACTAGTCCAAGCATCGACGAAAAGCTGGGTGAAGAAAATGAAGTACAATAAGCTGTAAGGCCCACATTGGATGGGATTTGTCTAAGTTTCGAAATTCATTAGAGAGAGTGGCTCTGCCTTAGCATAACACATCAAGAAACTGTTTGTGAAACAAAATGCGAAACGATTAACACTGTGTAAGTCTCAGCTGAAACAAAATCCGACCGAAAGATTAGTTCCTGAAAGCGATATTCGGCAATAATATCATACTGTTAAATCCGAAATTGTTTGTACTTTTACTTCATATTTGTGCCCCCAGAATTGCTTCTAGTTCAAGCAACTTTTCAAATGCACCACCACGCATCAAACAACACAATGGAGCGAAGAAATCCTGTCGGTCTCAGTGTTACTAGCTGATAGGAAGTAAAATTGTGATGTTTTATTTAGCCCAAATATAAGATTGGGCCAATACACTCATTTGATAACTGATGTAGAGACTAGTGGTGTATGTGCTCTAACAGGCTTGTCACTGCGGCACAAAACCTCAAACCGCCTTCAGATCGCAAATGCGTATCAAAAAAGGGTATGCGTATTACATTCTGAAAAGTATTTTAACTGCCAGATAGCGTTGCAAAGCACGAAGGATCCATGGAGGGGTGTTGTCAGCCAATATAAGTTACCTACTGCCTTGCAGCAGTTTCACAATAAATAGTATATCCCTTGGAATAAACAGGTTTTCGGCAATGAAATCTCATTAGTGACTGAACTTGATGAAGGTGAATGCTCAGATTGTTTGGTATTTAGAATTCCAATTCTGAAGATCAACGTTGGAAAGTAACGTAAGCAATAACTGATCAAACTGTTGACGAATTGGTGGCGAATAAAATTTTCAAAATAAGCGCATTCTCGGTGTTTCTGTAATTCAGAAAATGGATAAATTTTCTGTTTTGGGGTTGATTTGGTTTCAAATTTTCAAACTGTTGGTTTCTGACAGACTACGTCCAGGATTGTAACAGTTCACCTAAAGAAAATTTCCTGTCTATACTTCCATATTTTTTAATTTAAGGGCAGCCGGTGATAGGTCTTTTGCAAACAATCACCATCAATCAAATGTTTTTCTCACCAAATGGCTTTACTGTCGATTTGCCAGAATCATTGCAAAACGTCAGTGAAAAAGCATTAACGTGAAGAGGACGGAACAACTTCAGAATTGCTTTTGGAACGGCGAACTAATGGCAGTTCGATCTGTTGACAAGTTTGAACAAGCACTGTCAACATTACATATATTTTTCTATTGTCTTTCGTGGCAGAATGTACTAAGTTGCTGAAGCCTTGGTTTGTACACGTGTATGTATGTTTACGTGTGTGCCTGAATGCAACATCACGACAGTTTTCCAATCTACTAGGCCAAGATTTTGCTTTTTTGGCTTACAGAGAGCATCTTACGAGAAGCGCATCAAGATAGGGACAAATAAAATCCATCGTGCTTAAAAATGTTAATCGAGTAATTCTGGGCCGAGTGATGTGACTTCCTTGGCGAAGATGTGGAAGAAGTCTCAGATTTGCGCATGAAAGCGTTTCCAGTAAGATACCTACTCACGCATTGAATTTCGATTGAATTTAAATTGCTTTAAATTGCTTTTCTGTTCAATGGACCGAAGAATCGTTCACCATGGCATTACTGATGGCGCAAATGTGGCCGGACAGGTAACAGTGATTAAGGTGATGCGTTTGTATTTAGGCACGCTACAGCCCACCCTATCCAGAATTGGCTGTTTACTCTGGCAATAGTGTTATTGTTGTTGGTCTATAGGTATTTGTTCGCTCATCTATGAGAACAAAATTTCTATTAACATTTCAGAAATTGCTAATTTTAGAAGTTAGTCACAAAGTGCGCCCTCACTGAACAATGAAACTGGCGAATATTCTGTCCAGTTCGGGTAGCCGTTCTGCGAACTAGCTTCAAATCAAATCACTAGTGTACTGATTACATCATGTTCAAACACAGTGACTACTAGCAATTAACAAGTGCCTGTTTAAGCTTACTGTGCAGCGTGCTGTTTTATCGTGTTAACACTCCATGGAGTATAATAATTTTCTGACCTCCTCAACCGATCTGCATGATTGTTCTACCACATCAAAGTGTATTTTGACAACCAAGTTTTGTCGCATCTGCGCATCTGATCGCGTTTGTTGAACTCAAACATTTGTTGAATAGATCGACCGGTCCCATTGGTTGCTCCCCCTAGTCGACTGATGCTTGAGATTTGTACTCAAATTTCGTCATACTATCGTTTGCCATGCTTCGTTCTGTGCTATTCTCTTAGTTCAGTCGATATTCGTTTTGTTCTGTCCTTTACTCTAAATAGGTCGAAAGATTTACTCTTATCAATTTATAATTCCTTTTGCTGTTTGGTGATATGGAATGGACAAACAGGATTAACTTTTGAGCAAAATATTTTTGCCCTGGACTTTCTCTCTGTGAAGTTTCCAGACTCATATGACATGAAATAATAATAATCTTGCATGCCGTTTTCTTAGTAGCATACACATCACTGCGTGTCACGCGAGTAAGAAAAATTATCATATTTCAGGTGCTCTTGCAGAACTCCCATGTGTTAAACGGTTTTGGGTGAAGCCTATCGCGTTGCCTCGTGTGCATGATCCGAAGATACGGGATCTTAAGCTTAAAATAGTTGATTGTCGTGGCTTTTAATTTTCTGTTTTCAATCTCAACATTACTGAGTTTCTTTTCCTCGTACGCATGGAATAATATCCGGATGTTGTTGTACCATCTAAAACAAGGATCAAAGAATAAATCGAGCTATTTCGTTGCATTGAGCAGAGGTAGACCATTTGAAGATTCTTTTGGAACTTCGGAGCCTAAATTGTTTCTTGAACAAGGAGTAAATATATACTATTGTATTGACACATTTTTCTATCTAGATCGACGCATGATTTGTCCGTATGACTCGTTACTGACGGACAGAAAAGCGTTCCGTTTTTGTAGAAAACTCAATCAACACTACCTATTAAATTAAAAATGCCGGTTTTTCAACAACCAGTAAGATGGGTTTGTGGTGCCAACACAAATGGACAGTTGAACGAATGACTAATAGAAATAAGATATTTACAGGAAGCATCCTCATTGTTCCAATTTTGACATTTTTCCGGTGCCTTCACATGATGGATTGCAATGTTGTCGTACTCAACACTCCGTTTGTTTCTTTCTATATTTTCAATAGTTGCAGAACCAAGCGACTTGGAATTAAACCGACAGACTAAGGATGACAAAACTTTCAGTTTGTAGGTTGGTTTATGTATCTACCGCTAGTCATACGGGTTGGGATGGTGAAAATCCGTCTCAAACAACAGTTGGAGACAGTATGTGATATGGCTGGATAATACGGTCAGTGACGTTTATCCGTCAAAAATCTTCTCGTTTCTTTATGGTTCTTCAACTTCTTATTTTGCAGTCGTTCTTCTGCTATTCCCTGTTCTGTTTTCGTTGGGCAATAAGATGGCATCCGAAATCAGAGCAAGGTTAGTGATTGCCCAAACGGAACTGAAACGAAATGATTCAGTATGCAGTTTAGCCAAACATTTTGGTTGGTGCAAGCATTTCATTTACAATTCAGAGGAACAAGAGAATCGTAGATGTTTCATGGGAGTGTTGTGAAGTTCTGTCAACTTAAAGTTGAACGAGTAACTAAAATGAGAAACAGATTTAGGAAAAGCAAAACATTTTTTGGGGAAGGCTGCAGCTTGCTGCTTGGGGACGAGTCTTGTAATGAAACATTTGGTTCCAGTCTCAACGTATTACTAGACAACTGGAAAAACCAATCACAGTTGATTCAGTTCGATAAGGTTATCTCCTACAGTATAAGTCGTCTCCTGCGCAGTTTTTTGTGAAGTATTTCACCATAAACATTATCTAGGCTATTAGTTCAGAATAATGTACGGAAGCAGTCAATAAGGTTTTGTAGAGCCACGTGATTTGTTATGTGGAAATAAGCATCTGTCGAAAACACGGTTATCAGTTATGCCGGGGGGAACTGAGGCAGAATGAAATCATAACCCGAATTATTTACTTATTTCAGGCAACAGAACTCAAATTTCGCCGAAAGGATTTATATGCTGCCAGCAATTTTGATTATTTTCACAGCTCACTTGACAAGCTTCACTTTTATATTCTTCAGCCAGATACCTAAATGCGCAAAAGACAAAGTATTATTATTTATTATTACTGAGTTTGTGTTGTGATCATCTGGTGGGGACCCGTGACGCCTGCGGGTATTACTTAGCCAGCACGTTAGTAAAATAGACTTATATTCAACTTCAGCATGTTTTTGTGCAATTACAGTGCCGAGATATACTACTCATCTATTGATGTTTTGGTCATTTTGATGTGGCGTGTAGTATCTTGAATATAACACCAATTGTATCTGATTGGCCAAAATGACTGTGGGTCTCGGTGTTTACATCCAGCATGCAAGTAATCTGCTCAAGACGCAAAACGACCATCAGACATTTAAGCTTTTTAGACTACGTAATGATTTTTGGATAACCGAAATCCAGAGAGGAACTCACTTTCTTGGAGTTCAGTTGAACTTAAAGACTGCACACTGTTGTTGTGTGGTAAAAAATTGGAAAGCGGAACACGAAGGAACTCATGAATAACTTAATGCTCTTCTGATGTCTCCTTAATTAGAATTCAAGAATTCCCATCATTTTCTGAACAACAAAATTTCGGATATTCGTAATATCTTTTGTCCTGACCCACTTAATTAACCGCTTTGTTCTACTAGTGCAAAGAAGGAACAAACTGGACGGATGCCGGAAACTTAAACGAGGTTTGACGAACACCTCTCCGTAAAGCTTCTTTTGTTGAGTAACCGTCAACAACGTTACTAAGTTGTGAATTAATACGCTTACCATTTTAGTTACGGCACAGAACCATCACACGCAAGTCTTCCTGTATAGTCAATCCATAAGGTACATCGGTTGAAGTCCGAATCACCTGAGTATATTTTCCCTCCCTATAGACACCACATAGACATATCGGTAATATTCTGCCGCAGGGTTGGCAGGATGACCTCATCCCCATATTTATGCGACAATGTGACTGGTTCTATTTATGCTCTTAATTATGGTTGATTTCATTTTCAACCGAAACCTATTTAGGGTTTATTAATCGTTTCTCTTGTAAATTTTGGTAATTTGCGCCTTAAGTGGGTACAAATAGAATCGACAGTGTTTTATAATCAGATCATTGAAGAAGACACCAGACTATCGATCACCATATTTGTTTCTAGCTTATCATTTCATTTCCCAAGGTCAACTTCTGTTTCGAAGCCTCAAGTACGAAACGATTACCGTAGATCCGAACCTACGGTATAATATTCGTTAAATTTACAGTTTTGCATTTTGACATGCTTTTCATTGGTCAGGCTCTAATGCCATTTGCCTCGGAAAACAAAATCATTTACGTTTGACTTAAAATGACATTCTACCATAAGGTTTCGTGAGAATAGAATAAATTTATAATGCTTGCTGATACAGTGATACATTCTGTCAATGATTAGTTCTAAGAAATGCGGTCAAGGAAAGCTTCGGAGTTCACCATGGTCGAACAATGCGTGTTTTATGAAGCACTTTGTAGATCCCGTGTATATTACACAAATTAGGTTCTTACCATGGAATGATATCTGGGTAACAAACTAGAAAGGGCAGATTGAAGCAAGGGCCCATCGCAGTTAGTTTGGGGCAGTAGCGAGTTGGTTTCTATTGCTTTCGATTTCATGGGCAACAAATGCATTGCGATAGTAAAATTTGAAGGAAGCCTTTCTACCGGTGACATAGAATATTTTCAAAACATTTTTATGGTAACCACAGGAAAAGAAAGTCCCATAACCCTAGCCAGTTAATATTTAACATTAGCCTTTGTGAAAGAAAGTCCATGCAACTTGTGCGAGCTAGTAATCGTGGTCCACATTGGTAAAAAAGGAATCTGAATGAGTAAGACAGGAAGAATTATTAGTGCAATGACTTCTGTAGTTTTTTAAATCTGGCGATGCGTGGTATCTTTCCGACGGACTGGTGAGACAAACACGTCTTTTGTGACATGCAAAACAGAAAAGCAAACACTTCCTCCGGCAAAGATACAGAATGCTCCTAGAAAACCCTTTTTAATTTATTACAGAGGTCCATAGCTCACACTTTTGGGTGAAACCTGATAGGAAGTCAGTGGCAAAGCTTCCATGCATCTGGTTCTGAACAGATGTAAAATATCTCGGCCATTCTGCCTGGGAACGCTTCATGAGATGTCAGGTTTCTACTATTAACCTTTGTTTTGGTGGAAGTGGTCTGTTCTTTCTTTGCTCGTCAGCAGGCTGAAATAATAATATAGGCACACGCTTCTAAATACGGTACATTATTAATAAAATACAGTAATCCTGGAATTTAATGGACAATGCACCCACCACAGTGTAAGGAAGATGATGTGATTCATTGTGGAGCGGAATATGCTAGTTTCATGCACATCTTTTTGTGCAGGTAAACGTGATGAAGTTTCGGTTTGGCTTTTTTGTCTTCCATTTGACCTTGGCACATTCCCGAGAAAAGTAGAGATGAAATTAAATGCAAGTGGTAGTTTTTGCCAAAATCAAAATGGAAATTGTTCACAACAGACTACTTACGTCCCCTGAAAGCTTAGGGAACTGTGAACACCCAGATAGTAGAATAAGCTCTTCGCCGTAAAATCCTGGTTCAAATTAGCTTAGGAAACAGTTAAAATTGAAAACCGTGGACGGGTACTGGATTTACTCAAACCTAAGAAGAACCTGGTCATTCAATATGCTGAAATATGGACAAGAACGGACAATGCAAATAGTATTTTAGAAACTACTGCATCTCACGCCGAAATCAGTACAACTTACTTTTGGTTAATTCTGCCGGAGAGTAGAGCTGTATTACTTGAACGTACCCAGTTGGCCAAAAATCAATATTTTCATCTGCTGATTATCAAGCTATGATGTTTAGTGTTCCACAGAAAATTAGTCTGATTTGTCTGCCATCATGTTTGATTCAAACTGGAATCTACAAAACGCGCTTGATGAATTATTCGTCAGAAATAGACTTTTGTGATGTCCTTGACCTGCGTGTGTACGGAAGACACCTGTACGCATTCAGCCGGAATCACACCTCTTGTAACGCCGCCACGGGTTTGTGGGACATGAACCTTGGCTTTCCGGTTTTTCACGACTTCTCCGTAGAATCGCGCGCAGTTTTGTGTTTGCACTTTATTTCGGTGATAACATTCTCCAACCGGTCACTTCATTCGGAAAATTTAAGTTTAATAAGGTGATTATGTTCTGTCTAATTATGCTATTCTGTCCCCGGTTTCAGGTAATCTCGACGTGTTTAGTTGAAAAATGCCCACATGTTATGATCTGTCCACATTAACAAAATAGTCACAGCTATTTAGAAAACATTTTACTTGGTGAGTTGGAACGTAAACGTATTTTTTGACTTATTTGTTGTAAAAATGTAAAATAAAATGTTGCGTAAATTCCGCTGGGTACACGAGCGGAGTGAAGTTCACGGTTATTTCATTGCTGCATTCAACGAATTCTGTTCATTTTTAACGCATATATTAATCGTTGTTATGCAATTATTAAAAAAATCTGCCAAAAAGCATTCCATTGTTAAACACTTTAGGTTTACTTGTAAGAACTTCAAAATATTTTCCTGTTCTCAGGTTTTCACAACGAAGGAGAAACAAAACGGCTACACAATCTGCTGTTATGCGCTGCATCAGACCGAGGCTTTCAACGGTGTTGCTTTTTCTGTACGTAGGCAGACATCACCAGTTAACAAACGAATAATTAACTTTATAATGCTATGGCCCTGAAAAGATGATCACGTTAAACGCTCTGAACGGCTTTTGAGTGCATGTTCGGCGAATCGAATTTATGCATATTTTGGTGCGCAGTCTGCAGATACCGCCCACACGAAAACAGTTTGTGGAGATTCACGTGAAAGTAGTTTCGTTTTTAAGGAGAATATAAATATCTCTTTGATGATCGCTAATTCATCCACAACACATGATTTCCCAAGCGAAAAAAGCTGTAAAATGCTCAAACTTCTCATTCGTTATTGTTCGACAGAAGAGAGATTCCCCGTCGGAATTCTTGCATACACTTTTCATTTTCTTCGCATTGTTGATTGCTTGACGTTGGACATTGCATTGCACCTCAGCAATTTGAGCAACTCATTCTGTTAAATCTATGTATTCGTTGGTGATTTTGTCGTTCCTTTGGATGCCGAAAAGTGGAAAAAATCTGCATCTGCTCTTAGATACCAATAAACGTTAATTAATGTTAGCTGTAAAGTGCAACAGTGCTTACTCGATTTAATTTGGAGGTTTTTTATTCTTGTGAGTGGATAGTGCGACTTGTGAGGCAGTACTAATGCCTCCATCGGTTAACCTAAACTGGAACGTTTGCACTTCGTGGAAATGCATTGGGCTCACCACTGCTTGTTACGATCGCCCATAAACTGCAGTCATTAGGGAACGACTGCTTGAAATTATGTGGAAAATCCTAATTTTTAGATGCTGATTCACATACACAGCTCTGTTGAATAGTCCTCACCGCTACGCGATGTTTGGAAAAACCATAGACGGACAGTCGGGCAAAGACAGCAATCTCCAGCTAAAAAGCCGCTGAATGATGAGGCCTTAAGGGACCTGACAGAGGTAATTTGGCTATGCATGAACACCTGAGGTGAAACAGATTGTCGTAAGCAAATCCAGTTTGACTGAAATAAGAGTAGCAAGATACGTAAACGCCTAAGTTCATACATGGGCATCGGTTAGAAAACTGCCTCATTCCGTGCACATAAACACACCTTCACAGCAATCAGGAAATTAGCAGGCCTGAAGATGACGGCGAATGCGATCGATCACAGACATTCAAAGAAATTCCGAAAAGTATCTTTGTATACAGTTCTAGTAAGAAAGTGCTTGCAGAAATTTAAGTCCAAGTTTTTCAGAATGGAAGCTGAAAGCATAATAGTGTTCATGACAGGAAAAAAGCAAGAATGATGAACATAAGTTACGATTCTGATTTTTTGTGCAACTTTGCACCCTACTTGTTCACGAACAAAAAGTCAAAGACTTATCCACGTAAACGAATCATTAAGTCGACCTAAGGCTGATTGCTTTAGGCACCCTTGGCGGGGTTACAAACTGTAGGTCCATTTCGAATGTATAATGAATTATAGTGGTTTCGGGTGACCCACAAATGTCCTCTCGCACTCGAATGTAGCCTAAGGCCTTAGTGGTTTTGACGCCACATTATTTGTCTTATGGGAGATGTCATTTGATGCAAACGCTATGTAATAACCAGGCATAATTCTGTACTACAAAAACACCGATTGATTTGTGTGCATACCGCATTTATCATCCCTGTAATGCTCTCCGTATATCGGTGAACGAACCTGAAAATGCCGCAGTGAACATTGGTAAAATAGGGGTTTTTCAGGTAAAAAGAAGTAAGAGTTTCGAACACCGTTGATGTGATAAGTGCACGTTTAGTAGTAATAGCATTAGATAAAATCGCGATAGGAGACTGGTATATACATGCTCTGATCCGCCCCTGGCAATTCAAAAATGGGAGTTTTTCTATACTTCACCCAGTGGTTTTCCATCGTTAGGAATCTCTCAGCTTTTGCAAATTTCTTCGTCGTATTACCTTGCAATCGACCCTTTGACATTGATCGCTAATTTTCTTTTGAATAGATGGTACTGTGAGGCAGTAAGTTTTGAGCATATCAGTTTAAAGTTATTGGTTGCAGAAAGTTTGCTGACAGGAAGCAAAATAAACGTATTTTGCTGTTACTGAAAAAATATGTGAATCATTTGCCTGCTTCGCTTCATACAGATTCCAACAAACTTGTCACCCATCAAAAGAATTCGCCGTTTTTCCAGCTGTGTTTGCGGTCGCTAAATCAGGGGCGCAATAGTCTAGTGTTTATGGTACATGGCTTACAGTTTGGTAAGCGTACCACACCGATGAAATCCATAAGGTTCGGTGAAGTAGCTCAACAGAATGCGTCCATGGTTTTGGAAGATCAGCTAATGAATGGTAAAAAACGAATCAGACTATAACCAATAAGCAGTCAACCAATCTGAGTAATAAAACATCTCTTGTGCACTGAATGCTCATAAGTTGCAAAATACTTTCGATGCAACGCAAGGGCAACAAAGGCAACGAACTCTGTCTAATATATGTTAATCATCGAGCCGAAATGACGAAAGTGGGCAAATTTTATTACCATCAAATGACATATTTTGATGGCAGAAAAGACTGCGTTCGTCGGTGATAATACGGTTCCTAATCCCAATTTTGAGCATCCCAATTCCAGTATTCTCGGTTTTGTCAACCGCCAACGGAATGCTGCTTGTTATGTTGGACCAACGCGTCCAAAACGTGTGGGAAATTTTAGCCTTGTCAAACCACCGAGAAAACGTAGCGTATGTATTTCCGGTCTTTCTCTTTTATTTGCCTGCAATTTACACCTACGTGGCTGATGTTTAGTATCACTTTGGCTGATGAACGTCGTGCCAATTGATTAAGAACCATTTCCAATTGAACAGAAAGACCCCAGAATCAACCGTGTGAAGCAATTTGGTTCAGTTAGGCCACCTGAACCAACACAGAACTGGCATACTTCTCAGTGTTAGGGTCAATTGAGACTAGGCTAGATTCAAAATGGGAAGATCGAATACCTAGGCACGGTATTCGCCCATATATTGTAAGTTGAAAAATAAGCCGGTTTTCTATGTTTAAGAGTAAGGAAATCCAACGAATTTGAAGTTACCAGTGGAATTAGTAGTCACTGACGCAGAAGGTTTTAAAGCTTTTCTGAAAAATATAGGCATCCTTCAACGGGAATAAAGCAGAACAAAATGCGAGACATTAGGCGACAAAATTGCGTACCCTTGATTTACCGCTGATCACCGGGCATGAATAATTTTTTCTGAACTTCATTTGTCGTCATACGAATAGACAAGATGTTATTTATTGGGTGGAAAATTCGCTTTCAAACTGTATATCCAAAATCCGGCCCTATGGGCTGGAAACAAAGTGGCCACCCTCCGCTTGCCAGATAAGTGCTCTAACTCTGAGCTACCGTCGAAACGGTTCTCGTAGGCCAATCACTGAAGTAAACATACAGTGTTGCGCAAAGCACGTCTCCAAGACAGACCGACTAACCTTATTTCAGTCATTGGATTAACCTGGTCGGTCACTTTTCAACAGTTTAGTTAAACGTGATCTAAAGAACTTTTTGATTAATCTCCAGACGCCAAGTGCCGTCTCGTGCCGTCGACTTTTGGAAGTATAGCATTTTAGTGGAGTTCCTATTCTGCACAACATTTACCTCCTTGTTCCATTTGAAACAATGGGCAAAGAAAATATTATTATTATTAGTAATTAATATTTTTTTCGAAACCTATTCACCATAAGTTGGATTTATTTGCAAATTTACTTTTTGTAACACCTACTTCTGAGGTATGTAGGCGGCTGTGCTAAGTCTATTGATACTGTGTACTCATGGCTGGATATCCGGGTGAATAAATCGCGATGACCGTTGACTGGAAAACCGCATTTGATGGAACTGAGAAAACCTAACACAAACAAAAACGTTGTGACGTCTTAAATTAGATAATCAAACATCTTCGGCGTTTAATTAGGGGCATTTCTACGACCAAACTATTCCGCGTATTTTGGATTTTAGCCGAATCTTTTACATTCTAACAAACTCATGCTTTTCACTTCCGTGAAAGTAGTCTAGTTTAGAATTATCTGAATAATAAAAGGTCATCTTGATCTCAAATTTGAATTGGTCTTACTACATTTCCACTCTACCGCACATTGGAATCTCATTGACAAACATAGGTCAATTTCACATCGGCCCTGTTAACCGGAATAGTTATCATTTTCTGTCAAACTCTAGATAGACTAAACTCCTTAGTTCCTTTTTCCCTCAGGGTTTCCAATCTGCATATAATTGACCGGAGTTGGAGAAGGTTAGCAAAGTCTGCCAGTGCACAAGAAAAGAAGCGGCTACCTGGATTGATTAAAACTGTAGTTACCAAATTCATTTCGCTCTTATTTTATGCTTCATTTATTATAACACACACGAAGTACATCATTTTAGGAAGGATTTTCAAACGGAGAAAGTGAACGGCCGATGACTGGAATTAAACAACTTTTATTTTGAAATTCCTTGATGCTGAACTACTGATCGTCATCAAGTACTTCACAAAATTAAGGTTCTTGACAGTGACCTGTCTAGTGGAAACATGTCACCCTGGTCGAAATATACCTAGCAAAAGTAGGAGAGTTTACGCGGTTTATTCTACCTTCACATATCAAAAGCTGATCAGCTCACCCCTTTCTGCTTTTCGACGTTTCTTACGCGTTGAGAGTTATACTTACAATCTTAGCACTTGAATGATTTCGCGTACCGTTAGGACCTGTAGGCGTAAAGGAAGCAAAAATTATACAAGCTGGCTGTATTATGCACGGCATGAATTAGAGAACCGTTAGCCAGATATCTCCGTGAATTGGCCCGGTCCGGAACATATAAGCCTGAGTCCAGACATTTCTGATGAAGGCAGTTGAAATGTAGGCTGCTTATGCAGCGTATCAAACAATACGAGCCATTTCAAGTAATTTTATTGTTATTTTGCTTTGTTTTTATAAATTACCATTACCCTTTTCGAAAAGCACTGCATAACGGAATCAATAAGGCTTTAAACACACCTTTTACCTGAACCAAGGCCAGAAATATTCTGGATATTACCATTTGTGAATGAGCTGGAACGTGATTCGCTAGTGCCTAGAATGACAATAAAGTAGACGAACGTTAGGACAGAAGATTTCCACTACTTTCGTTCTGCGTATTTCTCTCAGGAAAGTTAACAAGGTTAAATTCATTCAGATGTTTTTTGTTTGACTACGATTCTCGAAATAGACCCAGATAACTTGTGATAACCTGTCGAAAGTTGACGAGTTTTGTTTTCAGCCGGCTAAAGAGGACCACTTTGATATGGTTCCACACCAAAGCAACCCATTGTGTTAAGTACTATCCCCGGTGTGAAACATGCGATTAAAATGCTCGTTTCCTGCATCTCGTACATATCTACTGGCGCGTTTGCATATTAATTTCTTCATGCCAGACTCATTTTGAAAAGGTTCCAATGTTGTACAGATGTGTTTATTAAGGTAGGTATTCAAGTTATGAAAATATGTGGCATGCCAACGAGAAACAACGGCCCTCGCTTTTGTGCATTAAAGTTTTATCAAAGTCTCATTTTGCATGAGGTAAAATGCTGCTCCTGGGTAATTCACAGCTCCGTGGTCTGAAACGTATACGAACTGTTTTGTAACATGGGAATCAAATGCTGCCTTCGACCATGGCGCTGCATTTGGACCCTGAAGGGCTGACTCAAATACCATTTGTCCCCAGGAGTTTTTGCATAGAAACTATAAAAAGGCAGTGCCGACTTTATCAACCGTTGTTTGAGCATTCATATACCGTCAAGCAAACTTACTTATTGGTAACGTAAGAAAAGCAAGAATTTTGGTGAATAAAACAACCCATACTGAGTATCCGGCAGCAGATAAGTATGAATGACATCCGTTGGTCGTTGATTTGAGTCTCTATTGAGATCTAGAGAATTACAACGGTAACGACCCCCTGTGAGTCTGACGGAACCGCTCAAAGATTACATTAACAACTCAGCGCTAGTAGTACACACGCGTAAAGATTTAATTTACGTTACTTGTATCCAATAGTGAATTCCAAGCGCCCTTTATGTTTGTACAATTAATTGTAAGCCTTGATATGTCGGAGTATAGGGCTGTCGGAATGAAGCATTTTTCACCAGCATTCTGCTTACTTTTGATGGACGGTTAGATTAATCGATCCACGTTTGTTCTGCTTCTTTGCTATTATCTTGATAATCTGGAAAATAGCACCTTGGACGAAAAACTTCTTTTCCCAGACAACTAAAGCAACCCTATCTTAGTGATGCAATTTATGATGAATGGTCTTAAGAAAACGGCAAACTTGGTAATTCCGATATATAATTATCTAATCCAAACGACCCATCTGCCAGCGCGAAATTAGCATGTGATAGTCAAATTTAGGTGATTTCTCCACCTTACATTTTATTCTCATTCGGATAGTCAAATTTTAGAACGTGGACTACTGTAAGATTCCAACTGAATAACGTGAAAGAATATGCAGCGTGAACTGTCTTCATCTCTACACTGAAAAATTGATTTTGTCACACACGCAGTTGACGGAAATGTATGACCAAACATCGATGCGAATATCTATTTTTAGGCAGTTATTTTTATTTGCTCACGTGTGATTTCGAGTAACTGGATGTTTTACAACCTGGAAACCGCTATCAAAACGTAGTTAAAGTGAAAGATTTAGAACCAAAGCTGTGGTGTTCATATAAACACAATTTTTAGGTTAAATCAGCAGAAAAACTGATTTTGGTACTGAATAGTTGGTTTGCTTTGTTCATTTTGTATAAGACTTAGTGTCATAGTTCCGAAATCTCAAGTTATTAAGGAGGCATTCGTGTTTCATGATGAAAAATCTACTACTTAAAGCATGCATTTCATTGCATTTTGAAATCAGATTCCTGAATTGGTTTAAAGTAGGTCGTGGGATATTTTGTGAGCTAGGCTATTTTTTTCGCACGCCGTATTGCTGCCTGTTTCTACGATTTTAGCGTTTTCAAATAACTATATGCACAAAGTTGGTCAAGTGCAACAGAGTTTCAATTACGATTGCAAATAAAGAGGAAAACGTTTCAGCAAATAGAGTTGTTCGTGCAGACGCCCCTCGGTAAAGGTTCTATGAAAAGCGTACTGATCAAATCAGCGTGACAACATTTGATCCCTCGGTAGATGCCAAATTACTTATCAGGTGCTTAATTGAGCTATGAAGTAACACTTGTATTCTATCATGTTTTATTGTTTTTTTATCCATAATCATTCTGATAATAAATTAAAAACTACAAATAACTAGGCCAACTACGAAAATATTGTCATTTTTGTAGACGTTCTACTGGGGAGCCTGCTACTCTACTGGACTTCTAGCTTTGGTTTCGGAGCAGTATGCATGTGCTTTGATGATAATTCCGAACAAATTCTGAAATCGTGGCATAAGGCTTTCACAGTTTAAACTACAGCGAAGACGGGCGGTCGTTGAACTCCAAGCACTGGAGCCTCTTGTCGTGGAGTTTGCGGGTTCACTTTTCTAATTAGCCGCCAATAGACAGTCAGTTCGCCTTTCAGAATTTGTCTTTTATTATTTCATTATTCGAAACCTTTGACGAAGGCAGGAAGTAAAAGATGGTAGAGCGTGTTGGGCCTTTGTTTACGCCGACCAAATTTTCTCATTGCTAACATCATGTTCTAAAATTTAATCTATCAGAATCGACTGTGACCTGGAACATATCAGGCAGGTAGCTTATTCCAAGGAGGATGAAATTAGAATGCATGGCAAGGAAATATCAGCGTTGTTGGACTCACCGGTTACCTTCCACTGTTCCGATTACCGCGGCAGCTGTTTTCTATATCCAGTTCACAAATTTTTATTTAAAATACCCTCCGTTTTGCTCAGTGGTCATTTGGGGACAGTCGAAAGAACCGTAGATTTAAATTTCCATGGAATAGAATACGACTGCTTGGATAAATAACCAAGGCTAGCAAGGCAAAGCGCTGTTACTTCTTACGCTAGAAAGACATCATGTTGGCAAAATAGTCTGAAACATTTTTTCTTGTCTCCGTGACAAAAGGCCCATGTCAATTAATTTTTTCAAGACTTTTGTTGAGACTGGGATGTAAAATGTGAGTCTGTCACTTGCAAATTATTGGTGACATTGTGGAAAGTCTGTTGTTTTAGTCAGTTGGCAACGTTGCATGTCAGCTAGACAATGAGAGAATAGAATTGACTTATGTATATAAACGAGTGCTTTTCACTCCCTTCCGTTAGTTACCATTTGGTGTTATGCGTGGAAATTTGACACATCATAAAAACCGTGACGCAGCTGCTTTGTATGATCTGGTAGAAAGTCGTGCTTCAAAATGCCAATTACCTAATTTAGGTTATGCAAAAGCAGGCTGATGATGCGGTTGGTAAATGATTCATTATCACGGGAACTTTCGTTACCTATGCAAAAGTATAGATACACACCACCAGCCGCACTATCTGGATACTTCTCGTTTAGTTCGAATTTCTCCCCTTCTGTTTTCTCTTAAAAAAGACAAAACGTACTGCAGGAAGAAAACGAGTGAGCTAGCTAAAGCCGTTTGGCACGGAGACTGACTACCAAGTAGTTCAGCACGTAGTGATTCTTGAAATAATCACGAAGTCTAACCCATCGGTTTACATTCGACATTTCCGCAAGAAATACCATAGTCGGGCCGGCCATTTTCTGGGGTACTGACAGTTTGATTCCGTCTTGTTGATCCTGATGTTCCCCTCGTTTTACCCAGCCTCAGTGAAAAGCAGTTGACCGCATGTGACAATGGAAACGGTGTGTTCACGGATAAGTGAGGGAGGGGAAGTAGACGATTTTACTGGCGGTGCTGCAACCATAGAGAAATTCCACCAAGTACTCGAAAGAGCAAGTGATTCAACCGAAGTTAAAATCCCCTATCCAGTATTTATTACCAATCATTTCCTTGCATTGACGAAGATGTATTAGTACTAGTAAGAGACGAACTTTGTTGGATATGATTGACTATCTTTGAATTAGGTCTAGTTATAACTGGAACAGTTTTATTACCTTTCAGATAGTGCATAATGAGTGCATCAACAAGCCCGCTGATTTGAATTCTCTTGTGTGCATTCACAGTGAACACATCCAGTTAACATCAAAGACCTCTTGAATATCTAAAAGATGCGGATTCCGCTCAATTATAAGGAATCGTGCGGACCAGATGATGTGACGTGCTCTAGCATTATGGGATAATTTAATCGATGTCTGAAAAAAGAAGACATTCGAGACTTTTGGTGAATTTAACAGGAGCAGACTATGTAGTAGTATGTTGTTTATCCCGCAGAAAATTTGTGGAAACATTAAAATCCGCTCATAAATCCATTGTTTTTTAACTTCGGGAGATCCTATAACTAGTAGACTGAGATTTGGGTCTGTGCAGAGTTGCAGTAGGTTTGAAATTGGGTCGAGTTAGACTTGAGATAAACACTTGAACTAATGCCGAACCGTCAACCACCGATGCACCAATCCAACACACACACCTAAGGGAATACTAACATCATAGAACTATAAGTGTTTGACATAAGTTTAGGGAATCACAGCAATCAACATTATCAACAATTCGGAACAGCGGATGGCGAGTCCACGGTCTCTTCGTGGTCACCAACAGTGGGTTTCTGATCATTCAACACTATTTCACTGACATCTGGAATAAGTACAGAGAACGTGACAATGAATAGATTTCACAATTACTGTGCAACAGATTCAATTGAGAAACTGTTACCGTTGCTATAGCAACATTTTTCAGATGGAAGTCTTTTCTACGGGCTAAATGCTGCAATTCTGATTTTTCATTTCTATGTGATTTGCTTATGTTGAACTTTCACACTGACCATATGTAAACCTGTTTTATAGTTGTTCCAAATCTATTTTTTAATTTTTGAGTCTAAATTAATTTCATTCATTGTATTTTCCACTCCAGTTCTTTGTGGAGATTTGTATTCTGCTCAACCGGCTTTATGCACTGCATGGTATTTCTTTAAACCTAACACCATATTGCTTGATCTTGCAGATGTGGCGATAGTCAGCGTATGGATCTCGCACAGAATTTTGCCATAAACATCCGATTCGTTGCAAAAATAGCTACTTTCAAAAGTTTAGCCGGAAACCCTAAACATATTTCACCACACCTTTCTACTTTTCAAGGAAGTTATTCTCCATTTGCGTAGTGCGACTACTTCATTTCTAATTTTACTACTGCGATTATTTGACTGTTGTCTGTTTACTATTTGGATATGCAATAGAGCTATGCATTACTTTAATCTGACATCAGTCACGTGCAGATTTATTATTGCTTCAATGACCGAAGGACGAAACATGATGTTGATTTGGACTTGGAAGGAATAGGCAAATAGTATTTTCATTTATCAAACCCTTTACAGCAATTTGGCAAAGTGATTAAGCTTTCATCAATAAGAACGTTTCGGGGACTGGTCGGTTTGAATTTATTTGACATTCATCTCGCAAATCAGAGCTTTGAACTTCAGAAACAATCAAATGAGTCATTTGATGTGGAAAGTGCCTTTAAAAATACTACCCACGGTAGTCGAAACGTTGGTGCATTATATTTACCATCAACGCTGTTATTAACACTATATCATTCACAGTGATAAGCAATCCATTGCACATCGAATTTTTGATTCAGTCCTTATGTCATTTGATCCTGATACTTGCAATATCTTTGTTAACTTGTGTTCGTATATGCGTATAGACAAATCAAAATTGAATTTTATGGTGACGCATTTTCTAACAAGATGTGAAGTGGTGCTAAGAATGACTTTTGTTCACGAATAATGCAGGCTACATACCAGGGGACTTTAAAAGAATGAGAAATTGGAGCTGTCATATTTATTTCCTTGGAATATTTTCATCACTGCGGGATAAAACTTTCCGAAGATTTTTTTCTTATTACCGTTCACTTGACCAGTAGCCGAGACAGAAAACCAACGTCAGCAATTACTGTGATCCAGAACCATTGGTCTCTAAAATTTTTCTGTCGGGAATAAGCCAAAAGGTGTCGAATGAAACTGTCTTCTTTGCTTTTTTGATTTTATTCTGTAAATGTCTTGTGTTTTAGACAACAACAACAGTTTTGTCAATAAAAAGCAAGCTCAAATCATGCACATCGACCGTGGAAGGAGTGCAGCTGCTAGCTGCCTTAGCTAACTATTTTACTAAAAGGACCTTCAATCTGCAAATCTGTGATATTTTATGAAAAACCCAATTGTGCCATTAATGTTCTTCCTCCCAGATAGGTAACCCTTTGTCACTCGAAGGACTAAATAATGCTGTGTAGAATCCAAGCGGCAGTCGCTTATATTGTAGTGTAGCAAATTAGATGAGGCGCGAAGGTTTTAAATCGAAGTGTTCGGAAATATGAATCCAGGACGGTAGTTTTGATGTAATACGGAAATATCTCAGTATTTACCAGTGCCACTATAAGTGTATTTAGAGGAACGATGTCTCAGAAGGTTAATCTAAGTAATGCATTTTGGGCGAAATTCGACTCAAGAACTCTCAGCATCATTCCTATTGTACGCGAATCAAAATGTTGGTTATCAGGCCCACGAGTGGCCTTGTAGTTTAACGCCAAAAATGTCTATAAGTCGGCTCTGTTTTGTCTCCCAAAGAGAAACAATACACAACCAAGGTGTTTCTGTGCGATCTGTGGTGGCAAATGTTACAGACATTTTCACATAGAATTATGATTGTGGCTAAGGATTCTTCGATTACAGGTGGCCTGTACAGCCTAATAGCGGCCCTCGAATTAGTAAAATTAAAAATAGGACTTGCTGAGTTGATCAATTTTTGTGACTTACTCAAGATTCTTTTTCTGTTAGATGGCACTTATCATATTGCCATACAAATTAAATTGTACTGGTAAGGTTTCCAACTGGTTATTTTAGTCACCCGATTTTTTACCCCATTGGACGAAAGTGAGGGCAATAAGCTGTTTGTCTCTCGCCAACAGTGTTGCACAATCGTGTATACTTTATTGGAATCTGTTGAAACTACGTGAATTAGGTTGACTAAAAAACACGAAAAAGAAAATCTTTGAAGACGATGATCACCATCTCACAATATCTTTGCAGAGTTGGCATTGAAAGTTTAAGTTGTGGTCGGGTGGTGACGATGTCACCAAATTTTCGAAGACACTGAGCATCTTGATGGAGTGGTATTTCTGCAGTGGTGATAAGGATCCTTCAAATGCAATGTATTTTGAATTTTGGTAGAAATATTTCTTTTTAGAGTATGAAACTCTGAGTATTGGAAGGTGCCAACTATCAGAATTTGCTACAGACTAACTAAGTTTACAAAATTTCTGAGTTGCTTCTGTTTATCGTGGAAATGATTTGATTGCCTAATGAGTTTCCACCAAATATAATAGGAGCGTTAAAGACAGATCGACAGTAGAAGATAAAATAGATGTGATATTGAAAACCTAATCAAGTGACTCTCCTGAATGATAAATAGACAAGGAGAAAACGTAAACACGGGTTATCAGTAATGCATTGGAGTACCATGACGCCCAGAATACACTTACACAGGGTTAGGACGCCGAACGTGGCGCAGACTTCAATTGCTGACACATCTGTGTACAGATACCTCACAACTACGGCAACATGCAAGTGTCAGTCGGGATTAGTCTAACCCTGCGTGTAAATTTGATTTGCAAATGAAGTTATCTAGAACTTATCTGTACATCATTATGTAGACCTCTGTGAGTTCGTTGAGTTTTCGTATAAGCTGCGAATCCGTGTGATGGAAATGTTCCAAAATGTACCTTGGACTTGAGTCTCCTAAAACTCGAATTTAAACGAATTCATTGGAGCACTAATGCATTTTGGACTCTGAAGCAGCGCATCCATGAATAATTAGGTTTTTGTGTTCACTCTTTGTCCGGTCCTGTTCTCACAATACCCGGTAAACAAACCAGTTAACATAAATCTGAGAACCACTCACACTCCCTAAATCGATAACTTAAAACCCTAATTTCCTTGAACCACTGATTAAGGCCAACTAGTGCAGCATATCTTGGAGCTTGTTTGCTGTGATCTGTATGCTATTTTAAGACGATGGCAAAGTGAATGGTCGGATAAGTTATCTAAATTTTGCGAAGTCTGATGTATGGTCTCACTCACAAACCGTAAACAGCCGCGTCCGTCATATCACATTAAAGACGCAATCAATATACCCACGAGTCTCAATTAGCAGACACCTATTTGTATATCTTGTCACCAAGGGTTTGACGCACAACTGTATCATGAGCCGATCTAGTTCCCATTTGATATGCTAATGGATTTTCTGATCATTGTTTGCCGGAATTTCTCTCCACTCACTGCGGAATTTGCTGTCTACAAAAGTGATGGTGACTTCTACCGATGTAAGCACCTAAAAGTCATCTCTCTTCTGCTAAATAATTCAGAGTTTCTATAAAAAAGTAAATCTTGCTTGACAGTGTGAGAACATATCTTCATTTGACAGTGTTCTGTGCTACGCTTAAGCATACGAATTTCACAATGACTGCTTTATGCTCTGAAATAAGAAACAGGTCATTTTTTGACCGAGCAACAAAACACTGTTGTTTTTCTTAGGTCTATCCAAAATCCTTAGTTTTGCATGACAACACTTAAATGAGAAGGGCTATTCCGATTTGTCAGCCATGCTCTCGGACAAAACTGCCAGTTACGGGTACCTCTGGCAAAATTACCTGTTGTCTGGGCTCAAGTCGGAAGCCAAACAACTTCAAACCCAAAAGCGTAACGATACGTCCAGTCACCAAATCCAAGTAGTGGAAGGGCACGTTGGATGACGTGCTTCGCAATGCGCGTTTTGTAGCAAAACAATGGTGGTTCTATTTGTTTCCACTTGATTGACGGATTGGAGTAAAGGTACGCAAATTTTTTGACTGATTTATTGAAGCTGCTTCCGTTGGAACCACAAAATTAATTGATTAAGACAGAAGAAGGCGCGCAGAATTTGGTTTGTTGATCAATCGATTCACGAAAACAATATCAGATAAAGCTGATATTTGGTCTAAATTAAAACAACTTGCGAAAAACTATTCAAAATATCTTTCAGGTTCAGATTATTTCTGTGAGGTTTTTTATATGCAGCTGAGATCTATATAGTTACCGCAACTGTATCCTGTGATTTGAAGCTGGCATATATCCAGATTAATAATCCTTGGGTAAAGCATCAGCTCTCTTCGATTTGTGCGTCCACGTTTACCGAGAGCGTCGGCGACGGGGAAACTAACATCCTAAGTTATTAGAACAATAATGAATTAACCCTACATATAATGAGTTTTGGATAGTCGTTTCCGCGACGGCATTAGTCAAACATATACCGCAGAGGAACAAACAGAATAGAAGTGGTTGGCACTCCTTTCAGCCCAGAATTGGCTCATGTGCGTTGGGGTGTACTGTGGCAGATCAACTTTGTGCTCCGAGTTTGGCCTTTTGGATTATTTTGCCCTAGAACTTCTATAGGTCAGACACGAGGGAATTATATCAAATCGGATGTTGGTCAAATCTTGAAAATCAGTTTTGCTTCTCCCAAGAGAGTCGCTATACATTATCCGTGTGTAATCCCCAATAACCACTCTTGGATATTGTGTGCAACTGCTTCAACGTTGTCGGGGATCATCAGCGACGCGTACCCATTGCACCTAAATTGGGGCATGAGCCCAGGAGGAACTAATGTCGCTTGAAAGCCCTAGACATTAGGCTAACGGGACAGCCTGGGATCGACAAATCGAAAATCAGCGTTGCTTGATATCGCGCTCCTGGATGAACTCTTTGTGTAGTGCAAAAAAGCAGTCCGGTTAACGCCAAGGCGTCTAATTTACAACTGTCTGTTCCGGGTTTGTCTTGCAGTTCCAAAACACGGAGGATTTTATGCAAGGTAGCTTATATGATTTTCACTGGTGGGTTTGCGTTCATGCCAGTGGAAAACTTAGCTGAAAATCATCTTTGACTAGGCAAAGCGGAGATTTATCTCTAATTTTCTTAAAGATACTGCGGTACCAAGCAATGTATAGTTGCTGTAAGCTGAACTCTTCGCCTTAGAAGACGTCTACTAAGACCTTTAAACCTGGTGGTTCTGGCCTGGGAATTGCAAATCCCGTTGCCGCTAAAAGCACGATATCTATTAGTTATTGGAATCATGACGATTCGTGCAATTGATAGAGTTCATTCAGAAGCGACTTTATTCACTAAACGAGATTCCATCATCAGTTATCAAGGATTATTTCTTTGCTCCACAGTAATGATTAAATGCGTTTTAGATAGTTGCCAGTTTAGCTAGGCATTCGAAATAAATGGGTGTTATTTTGATTTTAATCAGCTCTGGGTGACATTTATCAGGAAGTTCACTACCGGGCATGAAGTGGAAAACAGCGTAATGATTTTGTGATAGGTAATAATTCTGCATTTTGCAAATTTCTTGAAACAGGACAAAACAAAACTAGCGATGAACAAAACGGGTATATGCTTGTAATCATGCAGCTGATGGAAGCAAGCTTTTCACAAGGTTGATGTGTACCATTGCTGCTTCTTCAAATCGGAGGATTTTCCTTAATTGTGATTTGTGCTTGTCCTTAAGCAGGTTTGAAAGTACCGCTGTTGTCGTATTTAATCGCATTTGTTCTGTATTTGAGCTAATGCTCTTGCGAGTTAAAGATTCTCCTTCATATGAAAAACAAATACCAATGCCGGCAAGAAGGAAAGTCTTAAATGAACCCCTTCGGGTAGCTCATTAGTTCAGCATCAAAATTAAATTGGCTGTTTATAGCAATTACTGATTCACCGCTAGTGGTTCACATATGAAAATCATGGTCTAACCCGGTTGCAGTGGATTAACTTGTGCCCATCCACATTGTACCAGCACTTAGGTTTCTGAAGGAAGAAGACTGACGATGAAAATGCATGACACAAATTGTCCCTGGTTGGACAACTCCAAGCATACTTATAGATGAACGGCAAAAAGACCTGACTGTTTGATCGCTTTGGCAGTTACGCCAAAACCACTTTGAATGAGACTGGAATCTGATCATTGGGTGGCATGTTTTGAAGTTTATGTTCCAATGCTGGTAGATAATTTGAGCATTATAGTGGATTATTTCTTTTGTCTGAATTTTGCCGCTGATCGAACTTACTCCAACATGTCTTTGCATTTGTCTCTCTAGTAAAGTTTCTATTTACTTTGTTTGTCATCGGTAGCTCTGGATTATTCGCCCTGTCATCATGTTTGTCCACGTCCTCGGATATCCGTCTTCGAATACAAATGCGATCGAAGGTAACTCATCGGTATGTTGTACACATTCTAAAGCAATCAAACTGAATCGTAGTCATTCCCAAAATATTTTTAACACGACTTTTCGCTATTCTTCAGAAGTTTGCCTGAAAGCATTTTACTGTTTTTTCTTTTACACTCTTATTGATTGACGGCGTTAGGTTTTCATAAGGCCCTCTTTGTGAGCTTCGATTTATTGTACACACTAGAAACACTGTTGTACGTTAATTGCCGCCATTCCTTCCAGTTATAACCCAACCTTTATTTATTTAGTACCCTTGTGAAACTTTTTGTCCGATGATTTGACGCATGCCTGATGAAATGCCATCAGCAACGATAACACGTAGGTTTTTCCGGGCATGATAAGGTGCTTATTTTCAACAGTCAGATCCTTCCACTAGCTTATTTGTTCCCTTACCGATACACTCAGTGGAGGAAAAATGTTGTGAAAGTGCATTTGCATTACCAGCGTATATCCTACTTCATAAAGTAGATGACTGACTTTCAAATGAGAAACAACAGTATTACCCCAAAAGGTTATATCTAGCTGAGGAGCTTTGTTATCCATAATACTTCAAAACTCATTTACCTCAAACTTTTTGTCTGTACACATTTCTCCGGTTATGATGCGCCAGTCAACCAGGCGATTCAATATTGCAATACCCGTGATCTAAATGCTGTTTGTCCCAACAAATCAAATCGTTTCAGGTAACTAAAATTTCCGGAGCAGGTTTCGTCGAAATAGCTGCTTCAAATGTCAGCAAAATATCTCGATTTGGGGATTTTTTTTCTCATATTTCTGGTATTCGCTACGGTAAGACACAACAGCGCAGCACCGTTTCATCCCCCTTGCAAATATTGTTGTTTACGATTTCACAATTCAATTAAAGAAAACCTACTTTGCCAATGATGCGGCTCGCAAAGCCGGTGGGTAATTAACAGGTACTATGCATGCTACAAATAACTTTGGCTGATTCCAGTTTGCATCATTCCTTCCCGCACTGGAAACAAAATTCTACCAAGAACTCTGTGTTATTAACATCATATCATTCACAATTAATATTCTTTAGTCTTTGCAATCTGGCTTGTAGTGCAGTATTATTTTCCCACTAATCACGCTTCTTACTAAGAAAATTCGAGCAGGCCATTCGCACATCCGCCATCTTTATTTCAGAGACGGTCGGCAACGCAGAACCTTGTGGTTGGATCATGGAATCAGTCACATGGTGTACTGTTTTAAGCGTGAAACTAAGATTAATTGTCGCAGAGATTATCGTCGCTTTTGTTTTCGGAAACAGCTACAAGATCCTCGCTTCTTCGCACGTGAGTGTTTTTTGTCCGAACTTCACAAGTCAGATGGTGTTGTGACTTTCCAATATTAACACTGCTATTCTATCCAGGCTGACAGTAGTAGCCGACAACTGACTACCGTTTATCGTTAAGTAACTTATCTTCGCCTATGCAGATCTGGTCCCATTTCTTAAGCACCCATTTCAGTGGTAGTTCATTACGGCCGAAATGAACAAAATAGTAACAGTTTCTAAAAAGTCCCTTTAGTATTTTGACATTCTCCACCTTTGAAACTAGCATAAAACTAAATTTGGATGCTTGTTTAAGTAAACTGTGCGAACATTTTGCGAGTTGCTATTCCTTGAGGGTGCCATATTTGACAGATTTGGGTAGACGTGAGTTCCTGGAGTGTCATTATCATATGTTCTGAGAGTATTCGTTTGCATTTGACTCTATTACACGATCTAGCGCCCTTTACATGTTGAGAACATTTGGTATCCTCAGGCCGCTGTCGGCGTGAATATACATTTACACTGCTGATAGATCCCGCGGTAAACGACGGGTAAGAGTGAAACAGAACCTTCGGTTAACAATTCAGGATTATCTCAGGGAGCTGGTCCTCTCCCTCCTTTGTTTTATAGGCAAATTAGTAATTCGTTAACTTTTATCCTGTCTGACTTATTTAATCATACTGCAAATGCTTCCTTTTTTTTCTTATTCGGTTTTATATATCAGCTGGTTTGCACCTTGAAGTATCCGGATGTTATTAATATTTGTTCCTTCCCTAGCTGACGGTTTATTCGCCCCATTCCGTGTATCATCAACACACTGAATCGGCGAGAGTGACCTTTGCTTGATATTTAGGGGCTTTATCACAACTCCTACGGTCTCGTTGATAAGGAATCTTCGAGGATTCTTATTTCAGAGAAATAAGCAACATTGAATCAGGGTAAAAAGGCAGAACATAATCTTCAAGTCTGTTCATTTGTAGGTTTTCTCACCCTTCTTTACTGTTTTCTCTTACTTTTTCAGTACTGCAAAAGAAAAGCATAAAAGCATTTTATTAGTTACTTTTCGTGTTTCCTTCATATGAAGGGTTGATTTACCCATCCATTTGCGTGATTAGCTTTTGTCCGCCATGCAAACATTTGCACGCAATGCACTATCTAATCTTGTTTATTTTGGGGAGAGTTTGTCAAAGTGCCAATCCCATGTGAAGTTTTTCGCTCCTTAAGCTCCTGGACTTATTGTCGACAGGAATTCCATTCTTGCTTTACTATCACGCATACTGACAAACGGAGGTTATGATATGGCTGAATGTTTCAGTTCACAATCACAGCTGATCTCAAAATTCGTTTGACCGGAATTTCTTACATTTTCGACATGGTGATGAAAGCAGCCGTTCCATTGTAATCAGAATGTGACATTCATATACGTAAAAGTTTCAAAACTGTCAAAAAGTGTTTTTCAGTGGAGTGCAAAACGAATGGACTGATTGTTCTGTTGGAATAATCTTTTTGTTCCTTGAAAAGTTTGATAATTACCTTACAGAAACAACATCCTAAGCTTCATGATTTATTACATCGTGTTCATTCCATCCACATGTTAAATACAGCCAACCGCTATTAAGCTATGGTGTGCCTTCTCTTTTTTCCGTGTTTACTTTCATTTTCTGTTCATTCTTACAGAACTTCCTGTGATCTCGATCGTCAGCTAATTTCACTAGCTTGTTCAGTCGGAGTTTCCTGGGACGGTGTCAGAAAGTAAGTTTTGTATTGCATGGAAAATTTTTGTCTTACATCAGAGAAACACAGGGGTAACAAAGGTGTGGTGGCGATTGTGCAACGAAAAACCATGATCGAGTCAGTGAAGAATGAGAACAATCTATCACGCAATGTTGCCTTTTGAAAAATATCACTGAAAGCCAATCAAAGTGAGCTATCAGCTTTGGTAATCGAAGCCTAATCCCTCCCCCAAAGGGCAAATTTGGTGTAATTTAGCTGCTGCTGATTTCCATCAAGAATAAAACCGCTCCGAAATGCCGACGGTTTTTCGTAGGGTATTGAGCTTTGAATTCGGAGTGACGTGGTCAATTATCTATAGATTTCGCTGTCTCGTGATACTAAAGTATATGCTCATTCATGTCTCACGTGGTGTTGGTCGAGCAATAAACATGATGGAATTTTGACCTAAAAGGCGTTGGTTCGAGTCGATCCACTAGTGATCGAATTCCCCAATTCCCCATTTAATTTGACCGCTTCTCGAATATTGGTGTGATTCAGATTATTTTAAAAGGCAGAATAAGGCAATAGATTAGTGTACCACGGACTAATATTTCTGCATCAAAGGTTTCCTCATCGGGCGAAGCATTGGGCAGAGAAACTGCTCAATCCGAATGGAATGTACGGTTTTAATATTCGATCAAGTCAAGGAAGCTGATAATTCAGTGGAATTAGCTTGAAATTACGCCAGTACGAATTACCGACTGAAGACTAAGATGCGGCCCTGGATTAGTGATCTAATGTCTTGAAATCATGAAGGAAAACAGGACGTTCCATTCGTAATACTCACACATGTTGCAAATTAACATTTCGTGGAATTCACTAGGAACAATTTGTGAACTCATCCACACTCAGGTCAATGTCCCCGAACCTGGACACCCAATTACGTAGTCTATGATTTGATATTCTAGTGAAAAAGACGTTACAACTGAGGCGTTATTGAAATAACTGGACTAAACTAGATAAACACCCATAAATCCAAAGTATTGTTACTACCACAATGTAACCTGCTAATCGGTAAACTGAATGTAAATGAATAACGCTCTTTATTCCCCCGGTGCCTACTGTACTGGAGTCAACAATTCAACTGCACATGGATAAAATAAAGCCATCTGGATTTGGCCGACCACTAGTATTATTTTATAATTAGAAGACACCATACCTTTGTCTCCACGTTCATCCTTTGTTGTGATAATTAGTTTGCGGGCGCGTATCAGTTCTGATGACTAGCGTGAAAATAGAAAACTGAGATAACTAAGACTTTTGTTTGTGTTTAATCGAACTACTGATTACAGTCCACTATCACATGGGCAAGTATTGCTTGTGGATGCATTCTCGATTTGAGACTAATAAATGAAACAACTGTGAAGTTAATTACTAGTATTTAGAGGTAATTTGATCGTTCTCTGAGGCAGATGTACTACCTTTCCACATTGGAGTAAGCATGCAAGAACTGTAATTATCTTTGCCTTCCCACCTAGACTTTGCGTATTATAACGTTTTAGGTGTCGAAAACAATGCGTTTGTCTGAAATTTCCAAAACCCTAATCAACATAATCTATTTTGGTCGGCGTTCCCAATTGCGGTGAAGGTATGTTGATACAAATCCATGGAAAATTATCCTCAGTATATCTCACTATATATTACTATCGTGCTGATCCATGATTGATCCACTTCTAGCTGATCTACTACCTTGACGTATGGTATAACGAGTAACTGAAACAGACAAAGCATCTGGGGTTTAATGTGATGGATGTTTCTTGAACCGAATGTCGTTAAATTTTGTGCAGTGAACATTTCGGCTTGAATGGGTGAGTAGGTGTAATCACCCAGGTTTTAGAACGTCTTAATCTGCGGTCAACAGAGTGAATTATGATGGAAACTCGCCCATTTTTGCTGGAAACCCAAAAGCTGTCATGAAAACAACAAGTTCACTTCGGTTGAAAGTTCATGACTTCTTTTTCCTTTAGCCCGCTTTGTACAATTAGTCAAATTAATTTAGTGAGATAAATCCTGCTAGCTTGAGTCCAGTGACCAGCAAGTTGATCTAGCCGTTTGCAAGCGAGTGCTTGACCAAATTATTTTATTCTAACATGACCTTAGACACCAAACACTGGATGTGAGCCACTTGGTGGTCGTTTCTACGGCAAGGTGCTGCTGTAGAAACAGATGTAATGTTCGTCAAAACGTTGCTGCCCAAAATCAATTGGTTTCCACCCATCAAGATACTACTAGTGATTTGTGTAGTAATTTTATCACAGCTCCGCAAAACAGTCCATCAGTCTTCTCCGGGTTTTGTTTCAACGTGCTGTGTTCAACTAAATGGTATACGACTTTGAACTAATTACCCAGTAATATTATTACCCTCATATATTTGAAGTTGTTTGCTCCACACACTCATACTCATTTTTGACTGCTGAAAGCGTGTTACGGGAATTATGTTAGTTTTGTTGTGTACGGGTAGACAAACTTAAGAAAACGTGCTTTTTGCTTCCGGGGCTGTTCAAGCTGAAATAAACACTAGGTATTTCTGGCGCCCTCAATCTATTCGCATGCCCTTGTAAATCGTGGTCATTTGTGCGGTTATCAAGATAAAGCAAATCAGGGAGCGATGAAATATGGGGAAGGATGTTGATAACGTTGGTTTGAGATGATAGTTCTTGGTCAGTCCATTTGATCAAATGATTACTCGGACTGATTTTAAAATGAATAAAATGATGTATCAAAATATGATTCTAATTAGCCATCACACGCCAAAATGCGCTGTGATGGGCTGGCCTTCCATTAAAAAGTAATATATTTTATTACGAACCCGCAATCTAAGTGAGAGTCAGCCAGTTTGACAATTATTACTTTCCATAAAGTTGCATTACAGGATGTTTATGAATGGATTCGTCTCGTCACTCAGAAATAATTACACAAGGCATGCAGTACTAATCCATCGAAGGAGCTACAGATTGCCATGAGCCCAATTGGTTCCCTGACAAGTGATGTTCGACACGTGTGAATTAACGGGAATGAAACAAAATTGCACTTACTGGTACACAAAAAGTAGGTACAGTTAGTTCACTTGGTAGAAAATGCAGTCGATTTGATTGGTTGAAATCAAAGCTGTGAGCGAATGCCATCTGGACACTTTTGATCCGGTTCATATGGGTATCCTGATTCATTTTTCTTGGTATGGATACATGTGACTGCCGATAATCTGTAGGAACACCGCTGATCTGATTCAGCTTACCACCACTCTTTTTGTCGTCAGATAGATGATCCGACATGAATTCATCACGGCTAATATTCTCTTTCCCAAAGTATTGCTTCTTTTGAAAATTTTTTAAAGTGTAGCTTATTAATTATAACACAGGAATAGATAAATCGAACCACTGGGCTTATGTAGGGTGTTAGCTTGTTTTGGTTGAAATGGAACAGCCGCCCTTTCCATTGTAAAGACAAGTAATTAAAGGTCAGTCGAAATTAGCAATTGCCGACTGTTATTTATAAAATACATAATACATTAAGGTACCAAAAAAGAAACGAATAATATTGTGCATTTGTCTTTGCCGTGTATTGCTGACTTCATATTAATCAATCATCCCTTGCCGGGATTGGCAAATATGAGATCACTAATCAGGCTTTGGCTATAGGTGAGCTGGCTTTCTTCGTGGATATCACATTCACCGTCTCTTACACGTCTAATTTGAAGTTGAGTTTATTTTAACGTTTTGTGGCCTGCAAAACAGTTATTCGGATGCATTATTCCCTGAATAAGACTAGGCAGATTTGTGGCAAAACGTTTGTTTTAGAAATAACTTGCCAAAGCCCCATTACGGTAACCCACTGATTAAATATCCATGACTGAAGTCGATCTATTCATGGTATTGAACTTTCAGAGAGACGTTTTTCGGATGAAACTCCCGTAGCCCTAATCTGTCAAAGGGTTTCCGATCAAATTGGTGCATCAAAAGTACCCGAACTCAGTTGAAATTAGTGGTTATTTCTTTTGCTTTTGCACTGTATATGGCATTATCGTAACTTCAGGGCACATGGGACAAATTCGATCCTTTTGCAGCCTGAATTGTTTGTTAATGTGAATCTTAGGATCCCTGCAGTGGCTCACTTGCTATCTTCAAAATGGCAACCTATAGTGAAAATATCACCTTCGACTACCGAGTGCATCGTGCCTCGTATACAACAGGCTTCGCCACTTTTATGCTTACTGTGAGATGGGAGTTATTTTTTCAAGAACCACCCGAATTTATTCTATGTTAGTGATAGTTTTGTCGATATAAGTTGATTAGCTCTAAGCGGAACCGCGTACACAACCTCGCGTAGTCTAGATCAATCAAGTGACTTGTGTTTGATTATTATATCATCTTTGAGTTGCATTTATATTTAGCCTTATTTCGCCCAAATGTTAGTATTTATGTAAAACCTTCTTACTACTTACATGCTCCTGTAGTTTAGGCGGTGGATTATATAAAATTATGAATGCATATACTTTGGAATTATTTGTGATTCATTTTTCCCCATCTGCCATCTACATACCTAGTACATGCAATAATTTAAGATTTGAGGACAAGAGTAACACTACACCCAGAGAAATGTAACTGAAGATGCAAAACTCAGCCATACTGCTTTTTGTACATATTTTTTTAAAATTCCTACACATTTTGGTGTTTGTTAGCATTGGACGGGTCAAACCTTTAAAACCTCGCAGACTTGCCCAAGTATTCGGAGAGAAACGCCACTGGTGCTTCTAAATTTATTGGAACCATGCGGTCTCAACGAATCCTAATTGGATTATTGCAATTTAGCGGACAAAGTGACAACGCTGATGAAGCCTTTCATCGATTATTTTCGCAAACCAAAGTGAGCATCGCAATTAAAAATTCCACGAAACTAGCCGTTTGTTCCTATGGCATGGTCACACGTGTTGCGAACACGGATTTGTGTTTGTCACTTTACAACCTTTGCAGTCGAACCAAGAGAATATTTAATAAACTTGACACTGAAGTTTCGTGTTTTAAGGAGAACGGTATACATAAATCGTCGCTTGGCATAATGCATCACGGGTTGAATTCGATGGCAAGAACACAAATTTTAGAATATTTGTATGAAATAACCAATTGCGCATAGAAGGTTCGTTTTGCCTATTGCCTAATTCATCTTGGGAAAATGAAAGCGCCCATATCAAAACAAAATATAACTTGGCCGATTATTAAAAGTTAAATGCAATCAAATATACGCAGATGCAATTAGCGAAGGGGTAAATTCGTCAATGGAAATACAAGTGCGTTGGGGTTTCGGTTACCACGGATAATAATTTTTGAGGCGGCCTTCATTATTGCAACTTAGGGAAAGAAAACCCATGGTGAGCGAAAGACCAGCCCTCCAGTACTTTTTGTGAGTAAACACATTTTCGTCATATTTCATGCTGCAAATCACTTTCTTCATTTAATATGTCCACTATTCGCGTCTACGGCTTCGAATATCATCACCAGTCGGATAGCGCTCTGATAGAATACAGACAACAGGATCTAGTAAAATTCTTCCAGCCGAAGACATGCGATAACTGGTCTTTTCGTAACCTCTTCAAGGCATTTCACCTGACCAGTTCATCAGTTAACAAAAGACTGTAATGACGGGGTTGCTTGAGTTGATGTATGCACAGGAATGCGAACTTTATACATCAGCGAGTACTGAGGCAACAGAAATCGGCAGCGTGTTTCAGAAAAGTGAGGGAAACAAAATATCGCCCTTACTAATCGTTCACCGCATATGCCTCAAAAGAAAAGTCGCGAATTCTGGAAACGACCATGTGTTTTCGTGGCAGGTGATAGTCACACATAGAATTACTGCACTCTTCCAGAAGATTTTTCTGTTGCATTTCTGGCATTTTGGAGAGCGCTTAATTGTCCAGTTTGATCGTACGAACGTCTTGGGCAAACGGATTTCAAGATACCGATGCATGAGATACTAACCAAAATCATCTAGCTTTTTGTGTCAAATCTATCTAAATAACCAGTATCTGGAGTTTTTCTCAAATTTGGTAATGCAGCACCGTGAAAATATGAAGGGTTATCAGAAACACTTGGAGTGAACGATGAAATCACAAAATATATGCATGGTTGTCATAGTTTTACACTGCGAGAAAAAAGGAATGCATATCAGTAAATCAGGGGAAATTCCTGACAGTGGCATCAAATCAGAAGACAGCCACAGTTTAGAGAATGCTAAACCTAAGGTTTATTTAATTCGGTAATATAATGTGTAAGATATTGGCCCTGTTCCAATGATAACAAGCAATGTTTGATTGTGAATAAATTGCTTGACTGTATCTACCACACTTTCAGTATTTGCTTTTGGTACATGTGTACTGTATAAATGGTTGAACACATGAATCTGAATGAATGAGTAAAAATCATGAACAGTAACTGATAAGGAATGTGTGCACGTGAAGTATCTGCCACAGGTGTTTAGACGTTGTTTCGTAAGTAGATGTCGTCAGTGCTTTTACAATGCTGATCCATGGAAGTCCCAGATGCATTTCTACTACCGCCGGTCAATATCTCATTCCGGAGTTTTCGTTGGCGTCTACTCAATCAGAATTTCAGTGAACGTTTCCCAATAAATACAGAGATGTGAAAGGTTATAATTGGTGCGGCAGTTAGCGCTGGCGAATGGAAATTAAATGAATTTTCTGTCAAGATAAATAATCGGTTCAGCTTTAACAAACACGAAAGTAATGAATGGAAAATAGCTTCACTTTATTAAAAATGTATAAGTAAATGTATTCTCTGGACTTGAACGGGTCTCGAATTACGCGTCCCAGAAGTTCATGCCAATTACAATTAGCACTTTTGAGGAGACAGCATATGCCTGAAGTATCAACACATGAAATCACTCGTGAACAGAGTAAGAACGGAAAAGCCTGTCAGTATGCCTCTCATTACCTTCTGTCTTTGGCATCGGCACATGCCATTTGTTCAATGCTATATTTGTTATTCCGCTTGCAGATAGATGTAACTGCTCACTTTGTGTTTAACATTGGGTTGATTCAAATGGTAGCAATAACTGCAGGTGCAGGTGGGACTACACTACACTGCTTATAATTGTCTTACATCGCTACAGATTAGATGATCACTGACGCTATTTTCTGGGTTGAATAAATGAATACAATATTTTATGGATTTCATAAACGCTTCCCACCTAATCAAAGCTGACATTTGACACGGCTTGCTAAGTACCACGTTTTGTGAGCAATTAGAGAAATAGGTCGACTTTGTGTCATCCCAGCACATTTTACCAACCGGACATACAGAGCAAACCGTAGTTTAGACTAATCTGAACATAAAATGCATCTGGTGCATCAGATATTAACCATATTTCTTAATCATTTGAGCAATTTCATGTTTTTTCCAAACCTTTGATCCTGAGAAGGTAAGAGTTTTTCAACAATGACATTGTTTTTTTACGGATTAACAAATTTAATCGGATTTTCTGTTCCGTTTGCTTTGTCATCGGTGCTGCTTAGCTGGGGATTCAATACCCTATGATCTGTAGGCAGATGGTCTGATCTCAAGATCTTCCTTCTTTTCGCAGTTAAACTAAAATCTTGTGCTTTCGATTTCCTAACAGCCTTTAGAATATTTTGTTTCATTGTACTGTCGTCTTACGTTTAACTGATTCTTGGATATTGCATTCCGTGAGCATCGAAACATCTTAGCTTTGGGTTAAAATCCCTCTGTTGATTGCGGTTAAAAGTAAGCAGTTTGATGCTTTTACTCAGCTGATGTAGAAGAATGTTTTAGATTTAGATCAAGAAATAGTCCAGCCCTTCGTGTAACTTACTCTTCCAACTTTCGATTGCATATGATCTTTTGTTACGAATCACAAACAAAGTTCATTACGCTTCAGTGCATGCTTCATAAAGTAACCAAGGAATCATTGTTTGTGAAGTTATTGCTAATAAACCTTCAAATACTTCTCTGAGAAACTACTTTTCTCACCCTAATTATGAATGCCTTGCCATATTTAACCATTCTTTAGCGTGAGTGAATTGCCCTGGTCTGACTCAGTCTGTATTTGCGCTTCTTTCCGCTTGAGATTCAAGCAAGTTCTCGACTCAATCAGGGCTGCATCGATCGAATCTTCATGCTGGAGGCGTTGGAATAGTGATTACAATTCCGTGAACCCAATGTCTGTATCTACATTGATCCGAGTATGGCATTCGCCACAATCGACCTTACTGTTCTTTCGCATTGCCTCTCGAGTGGTGGTATGTCACCGAAGTGGATTGCCCCTTCATATATAGAGCCAAGTCGGCGTTTGTGGTGATTTCAATTGAGATCCCCAAGAGAAGTGGTGTTCGTCAGGGTTGATAGCTTTTGCTCTTTCCTTGTAACTTCGTGATTGAGGTGATTATGGAGTAAGTTTGCTCTTTTTAAGAATAGGGATCTGATATTCCGTCAGGCAGTAAATTGTCCGATATGAAACACGTGATTAATTCTGATTCTCAATAAAACAGATAATTTGCAAGTGTTTCCGGATCACTGGAAGGACAATGAGCGCGAGTTTGGGATGGATTTCACGTTTTCAAAATGAAATATACCTCGCAAGAGTGTTTTGGCCCGAGGCCGAATTTACCTCTTCAGAGGTAGGGCTGGGCGAGGTAAATGGATTTTGGTATTTTTTCATCAGTAGCTAGCCAAATGTTTCTTGCATTAGATATAATGCTTTTGCTCATACAGAGGGCTTAGTTGGCGTTTACTAAACTGAAACTTTTATGACTTCGGCCCTGCAGTCGAAAACCGATCAGATTTCTGATTTATTCAGGAGTTATACGCACGTTTCTTATATTTATCTCAGACATATACGCTAAAGACAGAATGAGTGCAGTCTGTTGATTTTGAAGCACCAGTGTTCACATGGCATTGCTAGGACGTGGAAGAGGAATTTTCATTGGGAATCTGAGGTGACACATATGAAATATTGGATCAAAAATCTAAATCTGTCGGGTTGACACTGAATTTGATCAGCTCCGTGTTAGGACGAATATTACGTATGCCCGCTGATAGTGGCCCTTGGTGGATGTCACTGTTCCTGACAGGTGATGGCTGAAAGATGGGTCAGGGTGGTCAGCACATGGTAAGGCTCACTGGTGTGAAGTTTATAATGACTAGACTTTTTCGGGCAGATCACGTAAGATTTGAATCCGCCAGTTCTTCTGCAATGGTTGAAGACCTTAAACTATGTGGTTCACTGCGGTGTCAGTGACATTCTTGCATTTGAAAGTCTTCTGTTTCTCCATAGTTCTTGTGAGTTATTATTTTACGATATTTTCCATATAATTCGGCAACTTGATAGAGAAAACTAAATCTGGATGCATTTTTGATGTTTTAATGCATGTCCAAACTGGAAGCTGAATCGAATTTTATTAACTCGCCTTAGATTGGCTTTAAGACTTACTGTTTACAAAGAAAAGTGCAACGAAGCTGTGGTTTCGCTTATCGGAATACCAAAGTGGTCTTTGCAAAACGTGCGCATTACCAACATGGTAATACGACAGTTAGTGTTTGTTTCGCGACTGGCTGAACCATATCAAGCGCAATGATATCACTCGTCCGATACGTACAATTCTGCGTAAAAAATAAGTGAAAAAAACATGTTGGCACAAAGAACTGCTCGTTGATTACATTGGAAAAGCGGTCTTTAGCGTTCCATAGATTTGGTATGCTTTTGTACTCGGCTCAGTCGTTCCTCGAGCTCTTACACTTGTCACTGATATTTTTCTCACCAATTCCAGAGTGCCTATCAGGGCGAATTGAAGTATGAAGAAATGCTTCTTTTGCTTTTGTAAATTTTCAGGAGTTTGTAGAACATTTTGCTATCTTCCTACTACGGAAACCTTTACAAGATATGTGGACAATATTTTCAGAGTGGTAGACAAGGAAAAGTTGCCGGATGGCGTTGGATTGTCGGCCTGAGGTTCCGAATTTGCCGCGTTTATCTCTGTCCGACTGCTATCCATCAGTCTGTGCTCTGTGAAACAACTCCGGAAAATCCCAGTCATCCATCCTGTTGAATAGATTACCAAATACTGCTCACTTCTGCAAATTTCGGCTTTTTTCCTCCTACAAGGCTTTTTGAAGATTTTATCCTTCGGAACGGGTCCCCTCTTATGTTCCTGCCAAAAATATGTGATTTTGTGACATATCTCGAGGCAATATAATTTCCATGATCCACTTAGGACCGAATCAATTATCACAGAGCAGCATCAGACCATTTTTGACAATTCCTTTTCATTGTTTCCTTCATTTGGCAGTTCACTTTCCTGCTTTCGTGACTATTTTTGATTTCCACCCCCCACAAACTTCTACTTTAAGGACATTTGGCTGTCACGCTGCCTGCATGCTTGCTCTGGTGAAACGCATTTTTTGAAACCGAGGACCAAATTTGTTTTTACACGCAATTAACACATTTTGACGTTTTGTTTTATTCTTCGCAATTTATCCCATTTTAATAATGAGAAGGTAATGTACACCTTTGTTCGAATGAGGATCTCAGCCAACAGTTAGCTGCAAAGTGGCGAAGTTGACCAACGGTAGTAAGATTCGAATACGCGACCTCTAGGTTGAGACGCCACGAAGCTGACTGCTTGGCCATCGCCAGTTAATGATGATCGTTTTAGAGTTGTGCCCCAGTCTTCTCGAATGATGTCATCGAGAGTGACTAAGAGCATGGTTCAAAGTAAATTCATTATACGTTCAACAAGACATTTGCTTAAGACAAACTATTTGTGCAATAAGTGAAATATTGTTAGCCACTTATTTGTGCTTACCCTCAAACCAGTAATCATGGATCACAATTGATTTCCGTTAATCTACTAAAAATGGAAGACGAGTTCGAGCACTTTATTTTAGTTTCTGCTTTTGTTTTTGCCTAATTTGCAATTCCTGACAGAGGTGCAGTTGAAACAAAACATTTTATCGCGCGGTCTATTATTCAACCGAAGGATCTGGTAATTGAGCCAGTCACATTCCATATCACATAGTTCTTGAGTTGCAAAATGCAATGAAAAATCATCCAACGTGTTTTCTGTATATGTGATTGTTTCCCGCGTTTGAATTGTTTGTCAATGGTGGCTTTTCCTAGGCCCTTATAGGCTGTTTCTTTTCCACTGGACACTAAAATTGGCCCTTTTCAGGTTGAACGATACAGAGGTCAGAACTCGGGCAACCAGATGAACAATGCAGTCAACCCCGGAAACAGCGCGATTCGAATCAATAATGAGTATCATCTGCCTGATCACATTTGTCTGCACTTATTCAGTTTTTACAATCAAGTCAAAACAAATGTGGATTTGTCATGCCATTGTGATGTTATGCTTTCTGTTAAACGTAAAGGGCAAACTAATTCCATTCCATTTTGGATCAAAATGACTACAGATTTCTTCCTTAACTAATGAATGAATGCAACCTCATAAATGCAATGCTATTTCAATGGCTCTTTGTGCTTAATTAAGAAAAATTGAATCATCCCTAATAAGCCTGCTTAAAGCCAAAATCCTGATCTTAAAGAGCGGAATTTATATTTCGAAGATGTTGTTTCCCCCAATCCCAAAGTATGAGGTCACTGAAATCAGTGATTCACCAATGATGATAATTATCTTGGACCATATAGTCTAGGATTAGTCGTCTCAAACGAATTTTGTTAGTTAGACCTCCGCTTGATTTACCTGTTTCCTGTTGTCCAAATCATATCTAAGCGAAATGAAGATATATCAGGTAATGTATTCTTTTCCGCTTTACCATCTAAATAGATGGTAAAAGCAATAATTCGGGACAATTTCGCGAACTTCCGAGGAAGGCTTTCAAAAAAGCATATCAGGTTGGGATGAAAGATGGCACACGATACTTGCCTGGAAAACAATTGCGTTATCGTTCTATGGATCTTGTTGTACAGTGTGATTTGCACGTAATTTGTGTGTGGATTTTTACGCTCTGGCGCGCACATTTGGGCTCGTTTGTGAATGACCGTGGAAATTGTGCACGCTCCAAATCCATTCCTGAGCTAAATCGCTCCCGGTTCCAAACCTTGGAAAAGTATAGAATCTTCTAATTTGTCTCGGATTGATGTTTTTCTCACGCCCTTCGTCTGTGGTAGCATTTAGTTAGATTTGTTTATCGCAGGCTAAATTGTAATTTAATTGATGAATAGCGCGTTCCCATTATCCTAAATCATTCTGACAGTCGCATGGGAGAAAAACCAGCCATTAGTCTGGATGCACTTTTGAGGGGACGGGTAGATGGGTGTGATAATTGTAAACGAGTTTTCGACAAACTTAATCAAACAGTCTTATTCTCGCTTTTCTCAGATGATATGCACGCAAATGCCATCTATAATGTTAAGATGTAGAAAACCGAAACAATGAAATACTTTCAAATTTTCAGTTGTCGTATATATATATATATATATATATATATATATATATATATATATATAATACCTCCCTGATTTCCGAATGTGCCGAACAAAACAGGGGACAAATGGGCACGTTTGAAGCAGATGGAGTCCCGGTAAATAGAACATGAAAGACAGCAGTACAAACAAGTTTTTCGGTACGCTTAGCAAGAAACATGGGGATGCCAAACTTTGTGACAAAATGACAATATGTTCTTTCGGTCGCTCATCCGAAGACTTAGGGAATTGAATAGATTGCTTCGTTTAGAATGTACTTACAAGTTAGTTGACTGATACCATATCTGTAATTCTCAGGATTTGCAATTCTTGGTTTTTTTCTCGATCCTTGGTAGAGAATGCTTCTCAACCGCATGAGTTAAAGCCAGCAGTCTGCTTCTCCCAAAATCTGCCTTTTACTTATTAGATTACACTTAAAAGTCTTCTTTATGGCTTCTTCATTTATATTTCGCTTTCGCTCTTGTTGATTGCAACTACTAGCCTTCACCAGCTAATCTGCACCGGATAAATTGACGCAACTCTTAGCTCCATCCCGACAAAGTTAATTTATTGCAAGTGCCTTCATTTCACTAACCTACAGCAGAGCAAGATTTGGATTGGATATATCTTCGGAACATTCAATCGTTCTGTTGTCTGACGATAGACACTACGTCCGCTGACGCTTCCTTGCACAGCACTGTAGAATTTGTGTCCAGAAGCAACAAATTTAAGACACCGTCAACTCTGGATAACCTTTTGGTCTATCTGGAAACTCTTCATAAGCTAGTGCCATAACATGGAATTCTCTCTCATTCTGTTGTACAATGGCCAAAAGAAAAAAAGAAACGGTAGTGACCATCGGCATGCGATTCAATTATGTCTTGATTAGTTTTCAGCTTTATTCGGCTAACTTCTAGTTGTGAGTCTAATCCGACTAGGCCGGAATGAAAACTTTCTTATCTACTACCCGTCCGTTTTGGATCAAACCGAATTTATTCGGGTACCGTCGAAAATGTCAGAATGGCGTTAATTAGAGTTTACTCAAAAGCCGATCTGACAGACCGGTGGTGCCTCAGTGGATAATCATCCGGGTGTTTTATTTTCTGCCCACAACAAATTACCCGCTCCCAAAAGCGAAATGCGTATGAGAATTCATGTCCCATGAGTGCTAAATCATAAAATTCCGGTCAGCTATATAATCAGCGCAAACTGTTTTTGACGAGAAAGCTAATCAAGTACACGGAAAATCTAGGCCATCTTGCCTGATCAAGCAAGAAAAACTTAGCTTCGGGAGCAGAAATACTTTCTTCTGCTGGACATCTATTTGCTCTTTCTCTCTCATGAACGCTTTTCCACGGGCACTTCACTTTTTCTGTCTGGTACAAAGAGAGCTGTTTGTTGGCATTAATCGTGCTGTAAGAGCAGCGGCAATAAGAGAAACTTATCATGCCTTTGTTAAGTGGAGTACGAACGGCTGTCGGCAGTTTCTACCTTGGAGCGTCATTAAACAAGTCAGCGTCTTTTGGCAGTATCTAACAATCGATGCGTCACTGTAACGAGAGCTGGGAGGCAGGAGACCACTGGAGGAATATGTTTGTTTAATATTTCTATCGTAAAAATATTCCGAAAGCAAACCAAGTTACTTGAACCACAGGTGTAAAGACCTAGCACGTTCAGTTGATAAAGCAACTGTTTGATTCCGCTGAATAAGCAAATATGTGTTGTCGTTGCACTCCGAGAAACGTTAAATTGCTATTATCTTTCATCAGGGGAACCATATTTGGTCTTGCTTTGCTGAAGGTGGTAAAGACAACATTGATCAAAACTCACCTATAGTCCTGACTTTTCAGATAGCTCCGACTCGATCCAATAAATTCAACATATATTTTTAATGCCACGATAGCAGACATTCAATATTTTTGACTCTCGATCTGGCCTCAAGAAATCGTCACATTAAACCTACAAATAAACCTACATTCTTCGCCATTTAGCAATGGCGTAGCCCCCAGCTGCGGAACAAGTAAATAAAATCTAAATTTTCATCGAGTACAGAGTACCATGGTCGTGCTCACAGGCGATTGTCCAGCATAGGTATGTCATACGTGTGCTAATTGTTACGCAGGAGCTCAGCCGGAATTCGCCGCATTGAAAAAATGTTTCCGCTGATACTGTCTTATTTTGTACTTTCTGAAAACCTGCCAATATGAACCACCAAAATGCCCTGTTCTTTATATTGTTCTTCAGCCGCGAAGTTTCTGGAATTCAGGAAGGGGTTGGAATTTTGATATGAGAAATAAATAAGATGCGGTGTAAATAGAAGCACACCGAACTGTAGACAGCGATTCAGCCGCACTTGTTTCTGATTGATAGATGTCGTCTGGCACGATAAGTGTTTTTGTGCTCAGGTGTTCGGTTGACTGGGCTCAGAGTATACACCAACCTCCCGATAATTTATTCTTTATTTTAATTTGATCTGTAATTTGCTCGCAGTCGTTTCTCTTGTCCTATGATCAATCTAAGTATTAGCTACCGGCACATCATCCTCCACAGCGCACGCTGCACCGTTTTGTCAACTTTTACGTCGTACCACTGTGTTGCAAACGATCAGTCGAATATGAAACTGTACAAATTTCACTACAATTTGAGAGGTATCAGATCGGTTTACAATGCGATAAAGAAATCAGACATCTTCATTTGTGTCCAAGCAGTGGCTCACAGTCTTATCTTAGTACCTTGTTCGTTTAGTTTCTCATTCCCCGGACGAAAATTCGATCAGGCAACTTTGACGTCGACATATATAAATCACAAAATAATGTGGTGAATTGATAACCTTTTAGAGCATTTGTGAAATTATGAATTGTAGGAAAATGCAAGATTACAGTAGGCTGAAGTTTCAGGAGCAATTTCCTCAGCTTGCATGTGGATAAAATGTGAAGATATGCAAATAACCTATTTTAAATGTTGTTATAATTGCAACAGATGTTATTTAGATGTTACCACCTTGATTTATGAAGAATAGTTACAATATTTGTGCACAGTTCATCGGCTTTTTAGAATATGAACAAATTCGGTGGAGCCAAATTTGAGAAGAGCTCTACTGACCTTCATGTAAATTGTTACACCGGGTAATTTATGACAGTAGTCCATAAATGACTGACTACTGAATTCAAGAGCTCAAATAGATCCATTAATACATCGCACTTGTTATAATTATTCGACGTTCGTGGCATTTAGAAGTACTACCGAAATTGTGTGGCGCACTGATACCTGGGTAATGGGTTACCGGGTTCACAAATGAGATGTAGGTGATCCATTTGAGACCTGATCCTTGAGAATTATGATTTGGAAAGTTTTGTCATATGAAATAGGCTATCATTGGAATTCAAGGCGCAAATTTAAATTAGACGTAAAACATTTGCCTCTCAAGATCCTGGAGTGGAAAGAAGAAACGTTTCAGTGAACTGTTCAGTGTCAACTTGACTCAGGTTAAATAGTGCTTTTATACTATTCACTATTCACCAAGAGTAAAATCAAAGAAATAAATGTCTCATTTTCGGGTCAGTTACCCCGTCTAGACCCAAAAAAATCCGTTGGAAGGTAATATGGTACAGTTATTCTGTTTTCTGCTGTTGTAAAATTTTTACCATTATAAGCACACATACTTTCGGCTTGCGGAGGGCATACAAGTGACGCAACTGACGGTACAGTGTAAGTGACAGGTAAGACGTTTGACAGCCGTATGCACTATTATTAGCAGAATAACTAGTTCTTTTGCGTTCTGTGTTTTAGAATGAAAGCAACAACTCTAATCACACTCACAATAATTTCAAAATATCTTGCTGTCTGCTTATTGTCTCGCCCTGGCACAAAGTTATTTCCATACTTCCAATAAGGTGGGAGTGAGAGGGTGGGCGAAAATGACATTTCAATTCATGTTTCTCGGGAAGCCACATGATTAGATCGCAACAAATACCTGGAGACAACCTATAGCAATTTGGAAGCGTTGATTCATTTCTCCGTGGACAAATTAAGACGAGTCTATAATAAATGGAATGGTTTTGTTTTCGTCCCAGTGGGGAAGATCCGAATTTAAATTTTTAGGCAAATTTTACCAAACCTTTTGCATTGAAACTGCATCACGTTCACCTAAGGGAAGCCTGGGGTGAAAAAACATGCATGCCCCATGTATCCATACACTTCTTACACAGTTTGTCTGTTCACGTTCAGAATATCTTTCGACTGACCAAAAGCTGAATATCCGCCCTTCAGAACGCGTAAAGCATTTACTTGACTCGACGTGATGCAGCCTAACAGCGTGCTCCTTCTATTTATTGAACAGAAAGGGCAAAACAGCTGGGGCATATCAGGTAGAAATGGAACGGTGATAACTAAACTGAATTTGGTCGAATGAATTTACTTCATGTAGCATTCAGTGCACCTGAATTCTGTGGCTATCGATCTAAAAGCTATTGATTATAACATGGTCTTATCGCGCAAAGGTACCGGTGAAGTCAAGGCCTGTTCTCACAAATCTCCCAGGATTTTCCTTATTTTGACGCAGATTTTATTTCAGAAAAGATTTGTCATACAAATTACAAAGCAACTGTATTGCCACTCTAAATACTTAACAAATTTTACATGGATTAACTGTTCCTAGATTTGCGTGCTTATTTTTCGTGATATATTAGCTCCTCAGAGTAGCACTGAGAACCCATTTTGAGGAGTCTGCTCGGAGCAGCGTAGCGGCGATGAAAGTACCAATGCCCCTTCAATTATTCATCAAACATATCTTCTGTCGTGAATTTTCCTTTCTAAAATGAAATCCTGTTTTTTTATCTGACCTCTATCAGCTGAAGTCGGAATACAACAGCACCTACAGTTCATCAGGCGAAAGCGGTTTTGACCTTAATAATCTCTTGGTCATTCGATCACTGTCCTGATATTTCCTACTACGGTCGGTGCTGATCACATTTATTTTGGAGATCCCTTTGAGTTCGAATCTTGTGATCAACGGTCATTTACACACGGAAAGGCCACAATTGTTTACTGAAAGGCCGGCGCTGACTATGTGGCAGCCAAACCAAAGTGGCCAGACATGCGCGAGGAAAATCGCTTAATGTATGCTAACTGTTGACGCTGGTTGAACCCTTATTCGGTAGCATGGTTGACTAGTTGTAATCATTCAATGGCAAAAACAAATGAAAGCAAAATCACATTTTTGGAGCTTACTTAACCGTATTTGAATTCCATGATAAATCGACTCTTGATGATCTAACTTACTTGCCAAATAAATAAGCTGAGAATTTAAACACATGCTTATTTGAAAGCTAAAGAACCGAGTGAATTCTTGTTTGTCGTTGTAATGTCACAAATAAGAAACACTGATGCTTTGAAGTTTCATGTGCTTACCTGGCGGGGCTTATATAAACTAATCAAACATTTACATTTACAAACAGGCAAAAAGGAACTGCTTTAGCGCATGCCAGTAGCTACGCTACATAAGCGGTTGACAATCGATGTAACCCAAAGTGAAAAGTGCTGACCCCGCCGATGCTGTAGAACCAAACGCGAACTACCCAGAGTACGGGAGAGACTGCTCATGTGCGTCCTACTGCATAAATAAACCGTGGATGAGGAACAGCGATGAGATCTCAGCCTAGTCCAGGCCAGGGCGAAGAATAGCTCACTGAATGAAAATATTTGCTCCAGCTACTAAACTATGGACTAAATTGTGGGTTTGATGGAGGGAGGGGTATGTTTAAGCGGGATTTTCTCTCCATATTTCGTAATTACTTAAGCATTGTTTGTTTGCTTTTGCGGGTTTATTGGAAAATGTTTTGAGAGCGACTGAATGTGTTGTGTGTGAATTCGTGTGTTTGGCGGGCTTTACGTGTTTCAACATGCCGTTTGACCGTATGTATGTGCGAATATATGATCACCGATGGGGAGATCCTCAGATTCACCTTTGTCGATTGTCACCATATTTTGTTCATCGTCTTGATCTGACTAGTCCCTCCTTGATACGATGCACTGTGTTCTTAGCTCGCGAAATCTGTGCTGGTCATCACCTTTCGAAACCTCTCACATGCACGCCTTGTCACTAGTATTAATGAAATTCTACAGCCATTCTTGTTGTTTTGGTTGTCGTGAATTTAGAAGATTCATTAGCACTTGTTCCGATGCCTTTCGTGCGTCGGTCAAATCCGTTGAGTTCAGTTCGGCTTGGATTATCTCATTTACCCCTTGGAATTACGTTCTGCATTTATATTAGTATACCCGTTTTTCTTGGAGACTTTAGGTTTAGTGGCATCTGCTCACCAAACGATCTCGGACGGAATTAAGGCTTTCGTTAAGGAACGCGATGGCGGTATGTTTCCTTAACAAAGTATATCGGTTTCTATAGGATACAAGGACGGAGGAGTGGGTCAACCTATAAAGAGAAAAGCTGTTGTTTATATCAACCTGGCCTTCATGATGATGACATACTCAATGACGTGTTTGAAAATTTCATGTAGGCCTTGAACAGTTCAATTCCAGATTCAGGGTATTGCATTTAGACAGATACCCGTGGAACTGTTTTGCACCAGCGGGAATCCAGCCGGGTTTTGTTTTATGCTTTACACTTGGTATAGCGGTTGTCCTGTACCTGGATTGCCGTTCACATCAGAAAACACATTGAAGACTCAGAACCAAAGCCATAACATGTTCCCAAGTGAATGGGTAGATCGTTACCCTAAAATGCGGCAGACATTTGTCCTGACCGTGGAGTTGTTTCATCCATGGGTTGCAATCAAAGACAGTTTGTGCTATTTCACTTTTGTTTCCTTTGATTCTAAGTGGTATTCCAAATGCCGAACGACTTACGGAGAGTGTCGAAAAATCGATGAGGCATGTTTTGCTTTTCATTGCAAATGACATATTGTTACCAAAGCATCGTTGTTCGCGAATTACATCTGGGTATTCTAGATGCATTAGAGCATACTGAAACTAATCTGGTCAGATTAGGTAAGGCAGTTCTTTGAGCATAGCAGCGTATAACAAGGAATCTGCTTTCGCCTAAAAGAAAACTCATTTTTTGACGTACACAATGCAATCTTTCTGCCGGCTCACTATAGCTGGCAGTTTAACGTTGCAACTTTATCTGACTGTCTTATGCCAACGGTTTTAAGAACTATTGTGTATCGTTAACGTCCCGCTTTTCCTCTATTATCAACTGTCCATTTGAGTACAGTGAAATTAGAGTTTTAAAACTCCTGATGCCGATTTAAATGACCTTTTGGAATACCCCGTTTTTGTCTCCTTGGTGTCAGTCCTAAATCCATTTGAAGACCTCTCGCGTGATCATCTAAATGGTGAAAGATTAGATGATCTTTCTAATCATCGGCTTGGTAAAGCAAAGCAATGAAAAATAATAAACACTGTATCGATCTATGGATTAATTTTTTTACGGACTCATTTGCCTTTGTCATTGATTTGCTTGCATGTGTCAACTAGAGTTGACGGCAACTGGGACGGCCATGGCCTGCATGATTTTATTGATCGAAACTAAACTCTTTAAAAGGATTGGTTAGATTATCACGTGCTAAACATATGTTCATTGGATGACACATAAACGCTGATCCATTATTTTAAAACTTAGTGAGGTAGCTCTCGTAATACTTGATCATGAATGATATCATCACTCTTGAATCGTTTTCCTTATTGACTTCGCACTGCTCACACCGTCAGGAGATACACCAGAATAAATGTTGTCTAAGTCTGTCGTGTTTGACCATGTGCCTACCAGTTCCGCAGTATGGTTGGGATGGTCTTCTTGGGCTTCGAGAAGATTACTCGCAAAATGGTCTCAAATGATATGTCTCGCAAATAGTCTTCGCTCAGGGAGTCCTACTCAGGACATTCTGGTGGTGGAGCTGTTTTCACCATAGTGTTAGGTCAAAGACAAATCCGCGGGTTGACTGATATTTGGTAAACAGAAGACTATGTCTTGATTGCAGGTCAACCAAGCGTGGGTACGAAGCATACGGCTGTGTGCTCACCAGCATCCGCGCCACTTGGGCATTGGGCATCCATGATGTCTAACTCCTCTGAATGACTATGAACTGAATAGTCAGTAACAAGTCCCTAGTGGGTTACGAGACCCTCAGATGACCCTACTACATTGTGGATTGGGCGATTTCGTCAAATGTTTCGGGTAGAGTACTCTCAGTCAACTTTCCACTTCGGTTTGGGAGACCGAGTAGTACCAAGTTCACAGGGAATTCATGGATCGCGATAGGTAACTGATTAAGTGTACGTAGAAGATTGTGAAGCAGCTATGAAGGATGAATCATATACATCGTTTTGTTTTAGCATTCTCTCCGGGTTGCTTTCATCCTACACCACAGTTCCCACGACACATTTCCTGCATTAAGATTTGCAAAAAATATATCGCTATTTGTGATTTTAAATTAAGTGATCGGATGTACACCTTTTAGTGATGCCCGATGACGGACCGAGCGACGAGCCCCGCATATGAACGCGGCGTTAAAGGTGGCTTCCCATTACTCATACTTAAAACACTGTTTCCATTTAGTTGTGTCTGATTGTCTACTGCTGGTTTTTTCTTCAGTTAGATTATCTACAAAGTCGCACATTTGACATGCATTACAGCTAATTCATAGTCGTGAGTGACAAACAGGTTTGCTAATCATTTTCCTGAGTCAGGAACTCCAATCCGTTTGCATTAGTTTAAAGGATATGTTGACGAGGGCATATCGTTGACTGTCAAAGCCAAAAGTGCTATTACAAAATGCAACCCGGATTTCTCTCAGTAGAATATTCTTAGTGTCGCGCTCCTTACCGTTCCAAACTAGACCGTTCCTGCCTGACCCGCAGACTTTGCGAAAGCTTGGCTGCTGCTTGCATTTGATCACCGGTTTCTTAAGAGGCTGTCTTATAACTTTAGCAAGCACTGATAAGGCTTATCTTTTTTGGTTCTAATAACTGCCTTTTGATGAAATAGATTGTTCCAATTCGTCAATGGTTTTAAAGATGAGTTTTGGGTAATCTTATCTGGCGCTCGTTGTTTATATGAACTTCTGGACAACGACAGTAGAAGCGTCGCATATATCAGACTACCACCTAGCACATATGAATAAACCATTTGGCTTCTGGTTTTACTTTCAATTCCGACCGCCATACCCAAAGAAATTATGACGGTTGGTTGTTACGAGCGCTTACATAAAATGGCCAAACTCGTGGTCAATGAACCAAGTGCTACATGGCTTGTAAGAATACCCCGTGCTCTACAAGCGGATGTCAAAAGTCAAAGTTTATCAGGCTGGCCACGGTGATAGAAATAATATTCTTTTTTCTTGCTTGTGTTTGCTATTTATACTTTATTTCACTAACATTACACTGTTGTTTTGCTACCTTGAAAAATTATAGTAGATTTGGTACGCAAATATACTTATATGAATATATTTATATAAACGTGGTGCCTCTTGATGGAATGAAAAGTGTATCTGTGTACCTCTCAAGACCGCTCAGTTCTACGCTCATGATCAGAACGCTATAATGAAGAAAATTAAGAATATATGCTAGCGATTGCAAAAACGGGATCAAATTTTCGAAAAGTATGGAACTGTTGCATTCGACCCATCCCCTGTCATTTGGCCTTCACTGAAGGCAAATTTAATTAGTCTGACGGAGCTATATCAAGGCATCAATGATGCTGAGAAAGCAACAAGCATTTTTCGTTGAGGCGTTCCAATCTGATTTTGAAATGACTTCGAAAACCACCTGGAGGAAAATGAACGGCTAATTTTCTCCGCATTTACTGACAGTTTGTTTCACAAATCAGAAATGCTTTCTTTGTGCTTGGGCTACCTACAGAAAAGTCATCTATCAGTAGGGGTCGATCGTTGTGAGGTAGCGGACAGTAACCGTTCAAATTAGTGACGGATAGGTGCAAAATCATGTGGTAAAGTTGATTGAACCTTTCAGGGCCTGCCCGGTAGCGTGATGGCTAATGCGTTCGACTGAGAATCGTTCGTCCCGGGTTCGCGTTGCAGTTCGTGCGCGGTGGATATGCACTGCTGATGATTCGTAACAACAAGAATGAAACAGCTGTACAGTGCTTCCATGGTTTCTTTATGGTCAGTTGAGCGATCATATCACATGGTGAATTATTTCATGCAAACATTCAATCTCCTACTAGTAACATGTACCAAGTAATCGAGCTCTGTAGGTCATATCCAAAGCTTTCGTCGTACTTAGGCTACCTGCAGAGAAGTCATCTATCAGTAGGGGTCGATCGTTGTGAGGTAGCGGACAGTAACCGTTCAAATTAGTGACGGATAGGTGCAACGTCATGTGTTGAAGTTGAACGAACCGTTCAGGGCCTGCCCGGTAGCGTAATGGCTAATGCGTTCGACTGAGAATCGTTCGTCCCGGGTTCGCGTTGCAGTTCGTGCGCGGTGGATATGCACTGCTGATGATTCGTAACAACAAGAATGAAACAGCTGTACAGTGCTTCCATGGTTTCTTTATGGTCAGTTGAGCGATCATATCACATGGTGAATTATTTCATGCAAACATTCAATCTCCTACTAGTAACATGTACCAAGTAATCGAGCTCTGTAGGTCATATCCAAAGCTTTCGTCGTACTTAGGCTACCTGCAGAGAAGTCATCTATCAGTAGGGGTCGATCGTTGTGAGGTAGCGGACAGTAACCGTTCAAATTAGTGACGGATAGGTGCAACGTCATGTGTTGAAGTTGAACGAACCGTTCAGGGCCTGCCCGGTAGCGTAATGGCTAATGCGTTCGACTGAGAATCGTTCGTCCCGGGTTCGCGTTGCAGTTCGTGCGCGGTNCCAGACCAAGAATGAAACAGCTGTACAGTGCTTCCATGGTTTCTTTATGGTCAGTTGAGCGATCATATCACATGGTGAATTATTTCATGGAAATCAAAAACCATTTTACCTGGTTTAGGAATTTAAAACTTTATGTCCAGGTAATAAAGTTCCATGACTAAATGTTTTACGACTGTATGGACCTGTGCATTTGCTGAACATCGTGGTGCTTCAATGTAAACGTTGTTGTTTGGAAATTTTCTTCCAAAGGTCATTTGGTAATTCGACAACGTTTAGATTATTGCTGAGTCACTGTGAATTCGTTTTTGATTGGTAATGCCCTTTAGGGCAGACAGAAAACACACGTTGTGAGATGTGGGCTTTTTCATTCTTTTTGATTGCAAACACAGAAAACAACAGCGTGTTCACAGTAAACTGTAAAAAGCAAAATGAAGTAATTATAGTTGAAACCTTTGCGTACGCAGTTTTTTGAACTGGACTAGCAGCTAATGCCAAAATGGCAAGCAATATCAATACACAGTGTCAACCGCTTCATTGTACATAACACCGGATGATGTTGGCCGATAAGCCTAAGGCCACTGATAGCCGGCACTTTGAGGTTCACGCCGCCCACCATTACTTCGGAAAGTTTGGTTGCGTCAATTTTGCCACCGGAAGCCGCCACGAGCTTGCGACTGAAGAGGCTGAAAATTTTGCTTCGGTAAATGTGATCACTGATGATTGCGACGTTACTCTGTGCTGTAAGACTCTGAAAGTGAGCTGGTAGACAGTAATGGGACAATGAGATTAACAAAACAGTCAGATCGATTTTTGGTTGTAAAGGACTCTGCTGTGCAGCTGGATGTAAATCAATGGTCAGTCTAAGATTCATAATAATTTGATTAAATATGCGTTCAACTCTAAATACCAAGGCAAGAAAAACTGCTTTATTACGTCTGTGACCGATTTTTCTTTAGCGTTCTCAATCTTTGAATATAAATGACAAAACCTCCTGGAAAACCGATTACAAACTGTTCTACATTTCGTAAATCCGCAGTACTGCAAATGTTCCGCTCACAATGGAAGAGAGACCGAGCTGGTCATTTTTACGTGCTGCCGTAAAGAAATCAAAATTTACCTCCATCCAAGTGGCTTTAAGGCAGACCTTACGTAAAAGATCAACAAAAGAATTGAGTCGGAAAAGCGATAGCCAATTCGCTATTACTGAGAAACAGAAGAAATAGGGTGAATAAAAATCAGGGTTTTGAAACGGGAAGGAAAAAAATCATTGGCAGAGAAACATACAGCATTTTCAGAGTAACGTTGGCAATGAGAAAAACCCCTAATATTATTTTGCACATCAGACTGAGAAATGCAAATATTTGCA
>LUCM01009550.1:0-24466 GCA_008360955.1 Fasciolopsis buskii
CTACCACCACTACTCTAACTTGAAGATCGGGAGTCAAATGAAACGGATTAGGGACTTCTGTAAAGCGCACTTAATGTCGACCTTTTTCGTCATATTTGCGGTGAGAAAGGAAACGTAAATATTCCCATACTATTTGCGTCATCTTGAAGGAATGAACCCTAGTTCTTCCACTTCTAAACAAGGCGCCCCTACACCAACCTCGCAAAAGCTACATGTAACGTGCATCCCACCTCCACGGATGCTAACTCCCGGGCGTTCTTCTACTGCTTGGAAATATCACCTATCGTCGATACAATAGTCCTGCAATCTATCCTGAACCTTAACCAGTTATCGTTCTGACTGCGATAGGGTAGCTCACCCCATAGACCCCTCTCCACACGCACCATTTCACCATTATCCAATCTCCAAAACACCAGTCGCAACAAAGTGATGCTGGCTAACCATACACCTGCAACTGATATTCTAAAAATAAAAAGAAAAAAATACAACACATAATCACCCGCACCCTTACTTTTCATTAACTTTTCTCTTCCATTTGCAAATGACTTAGGCCTGTAGAAATCTTACTGTTTCAATCAGCAGAACCCAAAGATGCCCTCCAGAGAAAAAGGCCCAAATTCTGGATCTGTCATTAGCCATCCTCAACATATCTTATCCTTTTTGACCAACAGATCCTCAAACTAACGGTCCGCGAAATAGAGTCTTACTGTGTGGTACTTCTCTCCCTAAGTGACCGCTTAACATCAACCATACCCACGTGCTCCTGACCCACTCTTCTTGTCGACAGCAACTGGGCCCCTTTAGTAGCGACATGATTAATATTCCTGATCTACAAAGTGTGAATGCAGTATTCAAATCCCTGTGCTATCACGATGTTTGTAGTGTCGACCATTAATTTAGATCAGCAGCAGTTGCCCGCTGTACTCGTCCTATTAAATTACCGGCTTCATTTCTCCTAATTCGGTGATGGACGATTCGCTATCAAATGTACCAGAGGTTCATATCTGTTTACTTATTCATTAGCGCCGAACAGATGTCACACTACTAGACTAGCCAGCCTAAACCTATTTAAAACGTATATATATAAGTAATAAGTAAAAACGAAAACCAGATAACTACATATCAGAGTATGAACCGTCTGTAATATTTTGAATGTACTTCATGGCGCCTAGTAACTTCTTTCTGCTGAGACTGGCCTGTAAGATGATTCGCTTCTTAATCGTGCTAATCTGCAGCTAGGCCTGACTGCCCGTCCGTCTCTTTTCTCTCTTCCCAGGCCTTGAATGAGTCCTTTTGATTAGAAACAATTCCCAATGCTTCGGCAGATAGATTCCGATCTCTCGGAAAGACGATGATCCCTACCATATTCCGATGCTCCAATCTCTCCCACGACACCTCGGCACGGTGGGCGTTACCACAAATAGGCTGGGCGTCGGCTCATTTAGTCTCACGCTTTGGCCGCGCCATATCGGGCGGGCAGCTCGGCTGCAGCGGTGTGCGGTGCAATACTTAGTTGCGTGGATTTACACCTCCGCTTTCACGCCTCATAACGGTGTTTTTTCAGGTTGGGAGTGGTCCAGCATCGTCAAGCCCCACCTCATAGCACTGTTGTGGAAACAGCCACTGTAGCGTCATTCTTCATGGCACAACTTTGTACTGGTTCCTTCTTGCTCTCCTGAAATTCTTCTAATCAAATTCCATACAAAGAAAGAACTCAACGAAGGTCAGAATTTTATTGGCAATGTGATATGAACTACCGTTCACAATGCATAATTGACCCAGAAGTACCAGCTGAAGACCGTCTTTTTCTATTAACTCCTATTTATCTGCGGATTTGGGCAAATAATAGCTTGATGCTTCCTGGTAACAGTTCTTCACTCGCAGTCACCAAACATTGAACCCAATTGACTCCGGTTTCTTCCTTTTTTCCAACGCCTACGTTCAGTGCTCTTGACCAAGCCCAATTTGTAACGCAAAAATGCTCGAAACAAAACGCTCATGTATAGTATTATCCTGCATGGCAGCTATGAGCCATCCTTGTCGCCGCTCTCCTTGCTAAATTCTGTCTGTCCTTTCGCAATTTTGAGTTTTATACTACCTTTACATCAGCAATCTAGTTTTCGCTTCTTTCCATTTCGCTATCGAATCCATATGAATACGGCATCTCCACCCATACTCTCTTGACATTGAGTAATTCCGGGCCACGGCGGCGACAGCCATTGCCCTCGAACATATTCTTGCGCCCCGATACGTTCACCTTTTTGCCAAACATATTAACTTTGCAGTGCAAGGACCTGGAATGCATACACCAAAATCTTTGGCGAAGCAATTACCTAGCTTGATTTACACCTACTGCTCGGGAAAACCACGTTGCCTGTTATGATCCCTGTGAGCATAAACCAACATTGCAAATTGTATATTTGGTTTCCGTTGCCATTTCTTCATTGTTCCTTTCCTGGCTATATTTTAATGTATCTTTGCGCAATGACTCTCGGAGGTCAGAAAAGATATGCAAAACACAACCTCGCCAAATCACAGAGTCCGCTATTCACCCCTGTCTTCGATTCCACATAGTCCGTAATGTCGCCTGGCATCATCTATTAAAAAATTGATTCTTGCTTTCCATGCACTCTCGCAATCGAGAAATATACATTATTATTATTATTATTATAATTCTTTCTACTGAATCACCCACTGGCTGCTCCTAACAAAGCCCACAGATGAATTTATTTGGCTGTTAATAAATGCATCCGCCGCCCGTAGGTACGTTTAGAAGATGAAAGATCCTAGGAATCGAAGGCATGCAGCGGTGTTCCTCATGTGTTGGCAATTGGGTCAACATTAATCTTGGAATTTATAAACAACTTGACAGTTGGGGTTAAATAGCCACGCTCATTTTTCGTGAACGATGTGAAGTTTATGGTTGACCCAAGCTCGAACTATGCGCGGGAAGGGCAAGAAAATTATTTGCCGGCGGGAGGTCAACTAAGGACTCCCCGTAAACGTCAACGAGTAACATCGATTGCGTCCTAGAAGATCCCTCAGCTCCACAAAAATTACGCGGGGCAACACTGAAGAGTCGAAAAGGACGACCGAGGTTGTACACGTGGGATTAGGTGCACATGTAAAACTACAAGCCCTCGGCCCACAGAGGATCGGCCGCTAACCGAGCAAACAGCGGTAGTCCTACCGCGAAATAATGCAATCTTATCACCGCACCTGGAATACGCAGCCCGTGAATGATTACCAAACCTACTAAAAGAACAAGTATTGTAGGTGATTGTCCAGGAAATTTTCACAACGTTCATCTCTGGGTCAAAGAAAATGCTGTATGGGAATGGACTGAAGTCCTTGAGTCCAGTGGTCCCCAGGCGCAGATCAGTCGATATGGATTACACCAAAATATTTGAGGTACTAAAAGGTATCAGTAGAATCAAGAGACCTTCGTTATTGATGGATAAAGGTCAAGCACTGGGGGCACGCAAACGTAAGCTGAAGAAGCCCAGGGCAGGTGACGGTTTCATAGAGTCTTTCCCCCACAGATTCATCAACACGTGGATAATGCAATAATTTCTTCATCTCGTTTAGTAAAGTCATCAGCCTTCATTACAATATCAGTGTTGATGTACTTGGGAAAGTCTTTTTATAACTCCTGCCTCATATCGATTCCACGGTCCAGTGCACCATGCACCAAGACTACAGAAAACCCGAGCTCAAAATGCCTGCCCTTGGTACTGCAAACTATCTTCTGGAGTCCTGCAACACAAAAACATTTCGAACGGAGATCCAACGCGAAATGGTGTGGGCAACGTTGTCCACTCATAATATTACCACCTTTATGTATTGTAAAATGGGTGTCTGTATTTTAAAAAACACGCAGTGCAGTCACATGGGTCCACGGCTCCGGGTTTCCCGTTTTCTGGGGTGTGCAAGAAAAACATAGATGAAATACTAAGCGTAGCCAGTCGGATGGAAGATAACTGTGATTCACGCGGGAGTTTCGCCCTGTCATCGCGAAATTTTCGTAAGCCGCTGCTTGAAATATTACAGCCCATTTCAAGTTCCCGTGATATGACAAAGGAAGCTGGACGTTACAAGGAATGAACAATCCGGTTGCATAGCATGTATCGAAATTTTTATGGTACCAGCAGACACATAAATTTGAATTATGGGTGCATTGTATTTTTTAATTTCACTAGTGCTTTTGTACAAGTAATATGAACTACACATAAAAATGGCCACGCGCTCCAACAATGAACGATAAAGATTGGATCTACCAACTGGATACCCACCCAGAAGGATTAGATCAAAGGTCTTCGTTTTTTTCGTCAGCATAATTGGGTCATTGAGTTACATTTTGTTGGAGAGATTCATTGGTTACGCACTGTCAGCATTCAACAAAACAATTTGGGAGACTATGGTTATAGCGATAATAGCGTACTTTCGCAAACGTTCTTGCGCAGAGACTACGAAAGCAACAAAATAAACTCCATTTAACTCCAAAGGGGACAAAAACTAGGCCGCAAAACAGCAAATGCATTATAAAAAGTGCGTTTTCGGGGACGACTTTGAGAATGAGGCAGCTATTTACTGTTTGCGCGTGCTTAATCTTTTCGACGATAAAAAAATTTGTAAAGGTGGATTGCACACGGTCATCTTTGACCATCTGTAGAAGAAAGTTTCGAGGAGAAGATATCGAAAAGGACCACTCTGGAGACGGTTAAAAAACCGAAGTCAGGAGGATTTGCTGCTAAGGCCGACGATGCGCCGGGTTCATGAAATGTAACGTACTTTAGGGCAGCGAGTACTCTGCATGTGAAATATACGTTTACACTGGCGGGGTGATGGCCACACTTGTGTACAGTGGCTATGAAAATGGCTACGGTCAAAACATTACGGGTGCTTTTGAATACTTTCCTTTCGTTTTTCAGAGAATTTTGAGCTTCCGCTCACTGATTTAGTTTGAAAAACGTAATGGGCAACTCAGAATGATGGAAGGCGAATGTGCCCAAATTGACTGCAAAACTTGAAACTACTTTTTTTCTTGGGATAAAATGAGGAGTAATTAATTAGGCGTACAGAGGTGCACATTTGTCTTGTAAATCAGACTTTTGGGCAAAGTGCCAGAACATTTCAGTGTCTACAGTAACCAATTTCATGATAACTATCGAGCAAATTAAATATATTTGGCACAAAATTGCTACGGAGCAGCTACACGAAGATTCGGCTCACAATTCCTGATTTCTTTAGTTAATGAAACTTGGAAAAACATTAAATGGACACCCTGTCTTTGTGCTGCCTGAGATTAGCAAAATACCATAAAGGTGTGTTCCTACCGTAGGTTAGCAAGACTATCATTATTTTTGCGAGAAAATAATTTGTCCGACAGGAGCAAGCTAGTTTTCTGATTATTGTGTTAAGTCGGCTTGAAATGTGTAGACCGCAGCATTTTCAATTATACCGAAGATAGGATGCGGAGCAAGGGCGCAATTGCAACAAACGCGTCCCAAGTAAAATGTGCCCAATAGGGTATTTTGTAGTAGTGAATGGGGGTGGATTTGAACAAATTACCAGCGGGTCACAACCACGGAAGTGACAGGCGCAAATGCGAAACGGCTGGATAAAAAGTGAGAATCTCCGACTTAGCATTTTACGACTCAGGAAGCCGCAAAATATAACCTAAGTGAGGTGAATATTTTGACATGAAATTGAGATAATGGGACGTTAAAATGGGAGGAAGATAAGTCCCTAACCACTCCCATGCTAACAGAAACGGGACCAATGTAGCAAACCGAAATGTAGCTGTAATTCACTGCTGGCTATGGTGGGTGACAACTCTTCAGTATGCACTCGGGAAACTCTGGACGGCCGATTCACCGTTGATATAGCTACTGTCTTTTAAGGCATGAACTAAGCTTTTAGTTTTTAGCTTGAGTCGTTGCTAATTCCAGGATCCATCTTAAGGAGCTCTCGATAATCCGCATCCCGACTCACTTTCACAAACCAAAGGCAAAGAAACGCGATAAGATATGCATCATATATTGAAGGAGCTGGATTCTTGCTTTTAAGTCAAGCCTAAACTTTTGTGGTCCGAACCGACTTGGTCCTACCTGAAAAGGATGATGCAGATCTTAGAACTTTCGTGCGCTTATGCCGATGCTGAAAAATATCACAAGAAATCGAGATCCCTCGAGAAACTACCCTGCACCAACCACCAAAGAAAACGAGGCGCGATTTGATGGGGGATTTAGTGCTGCATTTTGCTTAGCGCATTGCTCACTATGCTTTATGCCGCACGAGTTTCTCTCGGCTGCCTTGAAGGTCTAAAAATTTGCAAACTTATAGAAACGTCGTCCTCGTATACCACATCGGCAAACACGCCAGTGCCAGCTCTAATCGCAGCTATCCTTTGCAAAGCTCGTACAGTCTTGATAACTCTTCAATGGCGCTGTAATGCAGGCCCGTAAAAGACATTTTTCTGCTGAAAAGACTAGTAAACGGTGTTCCTGTTAAAATGGCAGCAACCGTCTGAGAAACGGTATATGTAATAGGATTCACTATCTTTCGTTTAACTCCGGGAGTCAGTCCTGTAATGCGTAATTTAAAACCAACTAACCAGATGGCTTCTTGGACTTAGGAAATATTGCTTTTTGACCGCTAATTCAAACCTCCCGAAGTAGAAGGGTTAAAACTTTGGGATTTGTACTACTGATCACTTCTTCTTGGAAGAAACGGCTAATTGCATCTGAAGTACAAGAAATGCAAGAAATACGTTTTTCACTTGGAAACTAACAAACATTTGTATTTTACGGAAAGCATGCGCGGCAGAGGCGGCATGTTTGTCATGGCGTAGGCGCACTATCCACAGATCATTTCGGTACAGCACAGTTGAGTACAGTCTTGTTCAGTTTGTAAAGGGCGCTAGTAACCCGAAGTTCAACAAGGCACCCGTAGTTCCTTCGGTACTATGCGCAAAATTAAGCATATCCTACTGACAGTTTTGCTTCTCAGTTCTAACTTGATTTGCAGCAGAACTTCCGTATCTGTTTAAATGAGAAGGTATTTGAAGTCGTATCTCAAAATTAAAGTTGCACAACATCAATTTTGTTTTTCTTCCGTTATTTCATAACATCAACCGACATTTTTTCATGAGCCTATGGGCTTGGAAGCGCAGCATTCCAGCCTTCCAATACCGGGAGTAATTCGCACCTCACATTATCCAGTAATGTTTTAAAGATTTCGAGATATTCAACACTTAATGTTTATGATGGTAGCTCGTTCCAATTCCCGAGCGATCCATTGTAGAAGCCTGCATACACATTTAACCTAGAGCGGTTCTGCCGCAGCCTTGGATCATCCGTGGTAGTTTGTCTACCTCCGTCGAAACCTTCATTATCTTAGACGTTTCCTTTATGGCGCTCCCCAGTCTGCGCCATTTCTTGAAGCAGCGGTTAGTCTTCTAGCCGTCAAGTGCACAACCTACTTCTCACTTCCTTATCCACTCTAGTAGATGGCCTTGGACACTCTCAAGACAAGCAACATCCTTTTTAAGGGATGATGCTCATTGTGGTATGCATCACTTTTAGTGTGGTTTGACCAACTACTTGTGCAGAGGGATGAATATCCCTGCTAATTAAAACATACCGCATATCGTAACTTAATGAGCTCCCCTCCTGCTTTTCGGCCAACAGCCTTGCATTATTCATCCCACTTGTAGTCTGTGGTCGTGACTATACCTGGGACCTTTATTTTGTTGGTGTGCATCAGTTATAAACGTCCCTTTTTCACTGTAGTCAGTGTTTCCAAGGCACTGGTTGGTAGGACTTTTAGTTTCATTTGGCGGCATACGCCATTCTCCGGTTCAATCAAGCACGTTCCTCTTTCCTCCAGCCAGACTCACAGGATCGGTAGTTCGAGCAACCCTCAGGTCATCCTCAGAGTTGACACCGCCATTAATTTAGTGCAGAGAGGGAACAGTAGCGGTCTAGGAAGTGAAGATTTTAGTCCTCCGCGTGATGCCCTTATTTGCTCTGAACATTTTTCCCCCACCCTAACGGAGAGGGAACTGTCAGCCAGGAAATCTGAGATCCAGTTTCACACCGAGCCTTCATTTCCAAAAGGCTGGATCTTTTGCATCAACAGTCTATTATTTGCCCATTCAAAGGCCACGCTGAAATCGAAGTACCACTACAACGATCCTCTCATCCAATCACAAAGTGACCTCGTCTAGAAACCATATAAATTCCCAGGGATATGGCATACTCTTGGCCAATCCATGCTGTGCTCCATATAAAAGTGAGCAGTCTATCATTGACTTACGTGCTCCCTAAACAGTTTCTCGGTAGGTAGGATGCACGGGAGGCTCATGGGTTCATTGCTCTTAACACAATTGCACTGTAAATAGACGCAACAGTCGTTAAATTTCAGTCTGATGTTAGTCTATCCTGGTTTATAGTGGCCTGGAAAAGACTAATTATGGGTCCATTCAGAATAGTGGACAACTGTTTTAAGGCAGCCCGGTGCACCATATTCGGTTCCCTATGTTTTTTGCTGTTTACCAATTCCAGCACCTGTTGCGCGCCTGGACTCTCAATTCCAATTGATAGTCGTGATGGTAACAAATGGATGGTCGGTAGCTGTCTGGTGACCACCATCCTAATAGTGCATACCTGAAAGTCTTGCCAAAGAGGTCGGCTCTGCCACCAACATTTCAACATCACGGAAGTTCAAGGGAATGTGGGCCACAGCCAGCCCTGAATGAAATGTGGGAACAATACCTAGTACACAGCTGGCTGGTCTAAGTTTGGACATCTAACACAATGCTGCCACAGCGTAGCATCTCCACAAACGGCACACTGTAAGGCACTGGGTTCTTTTTTGCACTCGATAGCATGGAAAACTTCCAACAATCACTTATGAAATTCATTATAAAAGCAGTTGATACAAGCAGGAGACCATAATGTCCTATAATTTCTTGCCGGTTTTAACCGACAAATATAAATCCACCACATGGTTGCCTGTCAGATCAGATAAAACTCTCACGACAATGCACCCGTTTTGACTCCGCTGAGGACTACATTAACGGGCCATTAACCTGCCGGAATATGTAAAATATAAAGGAGCATTCATTATGCCAATATTCTTAAGTAAAGGAAAAATGATAATGCCGAAAATCTCTGCATAATCTCTTTGCCCAAAAATGGGCCGCAGATAACCAATCAAACTACGAAGAACTTATGAAGCAACACTTGCTGTCAGAAACCGATGGACAACTTAGCCTTAACAACAGTGGGCAACGAAGATGGCAACGCGCAACGGAACCCGATTCACTTAAGCAAAGGGACCTCATAATGGACTATATAAACACCCCGGAAATAATCCAGTAAAATTACAAGTAAGTGATACTCAATTTATTTTAAAAACAGCATGTCATTTTCATAAATATCGAACGCTTATTTATTTGTCCATTCCTTTCCCAGGGGCCACCGAGCACAGAAGGTTGGCAGAGTACGGCTGCCCTGGCAACAAAACCTGTGTAAAAGCGAAGTTTCTGCTCGCTTTTTGCAGCACTAAATCTTCGCCATCCAATGACTCTGCAGTCTACAGTTTATACCTGTAACGAACGCACGAGTGCTCTCTTCATACATCACCGCACAACAGCGATGTAAACACCGACTAAGGAACGCCAAAGGAGTGAATCCTATAGAAGGGTTCTTTGTCACATCTAGACCGGTACAATGACAAAGTAAGAGTGCATGACGGGATGTGGACTACTAAGATAGGCCTCGTAACTTTATCCATACTCCGTTGACTACTGATTAAAATCAGCAGCCGAATGCAGCTTTATGCCCGCAAAATAACGGGTGTTTGCAATTATACGGACCACTTCCCGCGCTAAATTTACTTTCGGCCGTTATTAACTAGTCAACGTGGTCGTACCTTCGCCAGTGATAAGAACATACAAGATTAGCTTTTAATGAAATCTTTATGAGCAGTTTATTAGGTGTAATTAACATGCAAAGTGATCTCGCTGTTGGCCGGGAGATATGGCGGTCTGACCAGTTGATAATTATTGTTGTAAATAAATGGACTTCGTATTCGCTGATTGTTCCCATCTTAACCAGTCTATTGTGACAGTGGTTGTTTTCGTGGTGCGCTAAGAAGTCTACAGCTTTATACTGCAGTCAGATGCGCAATCATGACAATGATATTCAATTAGAAATTTTCGGTCGCTATGAGTTACGAAGGAAGATGTCTTACTGGTTTATCAGTTAACGTATACATTTTTCTCTAACATAGAAAATTTGACAGTTGTATATAAAAAATCAAGTCGCAATTAGTGAAGAAGTAAGCAACATTACAGGGGTCAGCCTTCACGTCACCCGAGAAAAAGTAGGACGGAACCACGGTCACTTGTCCCCTTGTTCTGTAACTACTTCCAGATAGACCTTGCGCAAATTCCTTGTCCCACGTGCTCGTTTTGACATAATGTCTGTTTGCGTATACATGCTAAAACGTGTTTGTGTATTTCCGGTTTAGGCAGGCGTTGAAAGATCGCTTCATGTTGGTTTAGCATGTAATGATAACTGTCAAACTGTCTCCCCCTTAGTGTACAACCTCCAGGTTAATTAGCAATGATGCTGTATTATTATTATTATTATGTCTTCATGCACTTCTACTCGATCGCACACCGTGTGCTTCTGCATCCTATTTTCAATTGTCTCCACTGATAACACAAAGGTTTCGCAATTTTGTTGTCAATTTTAGTCCCTTTTTCAAGGTAAACTGGAACAATCTCCTCCTGGCTCTTTGTCGTATTGCAGTCTGTTTGCTACATACCGTTTCCTGCCTACAGCTGCCTGCGGTTTGCGAAATTTCTGTTTCTTCCGGATTTTGCATGCATTTTTATTGTAGTCCCCACTTATGGGGTTCACCAGTCCGGCTCACTTCTCTGCATTTTCCCCTTAATTTGGAGAAATTCATTCTGCAGCCCAGGAATGTTTTCTTGTCCTTTTTACAAGGTCACTTCTATATCTGCATTTTCCTCATCGGTAGTCTAATCTATTAGGCCTGCGCAGCCCTTCAGAATTTCCACGTTTAATTTTCTGAGGTTTCGGTGCAGTTTTCCGAGGACTTTTTTCTGCTTAAGTCTTAGGTGAAGGTAGTCATCGGTAAATCACTCTTGCCTAGCGGCGCATGAAAGCAAGCTATGGACGTCAGCTTTGTACATTATGATAACCAGGCCAATGGATAATGGCCGTTGGCCCGAGTCAGACCTCATGTTTTCCTACATCATGCAAAATAACCCTCAGCCATGGTCTTCTTCCAGGTTTAGGTGAGTCCACGAACCCCGGCGCGATTGCGTGGTACTCCGCCTGAGCACATTTCTTCTGTGCTTTTCCAAATATATATTTGGTTATTATCACCGGCCCATCCATTACCGCTTGGGTTGGTGGTCCTTGCGGCTCACTGCATGGGAGTGTTCCCGGCGAATTCAAGCATCGGCCCTCCCCAGGGATAGTAAGCTCGACAAGCCGCCTTAAAATCCCACTGGTCCTTCCGGGATTATACGAACCGTTGTGAAAATCCAGTTCCAAGTAAAAGCTAGTCTCCGAATTGAAAATTTGCAATTTACGCTACCGCTGGTCCAGCTGTCCGCGGATTTCAAAGATTTGGAAGTCTGCCAGACGGTGGCTGTAACACATGGCTGAGGAATATCCTTCAAGAAACATTCTTTATATCAGAATTCATGATATCACCACTGTAAAAGTGTTTTCGGCTGTTTATGCATGCTTTTGCTTGCTTCGCAGTTTGTTTGTTTGCGCTAATCGCATAGTTTTGATAAGCTTATTTGGGAACTATTTGAGCCACACGCTATTTTCTGCACAGTTATCGCATGTTTGAGGTGATTTGTGCTTGTATATTGGCTAACCTCATAATCCATCGCGGAATTTCCGAATTAGTTTTGTTTTGGTTTTGGGATTCGATTTTGGCTGCACACTGCTCAAACGCCGTTCACATTACTGAAATCGATCATCTTGAAGCGAAAGAACTTTTGGAGTGCCCAGAAAAGGATTCAAAGTGTATGTTGGCCAGAAAGTAACCCAGCAAGTCTGTTGGAATTTTTGATTCCGTCAGGCTCGTTAGATCTCCTAGTCTTATCGGTGACGTTTCGTATTTTAGTGGTATTGAGTTTAAGAAGGCCGATGTTCATACTCTTGGGGTTGTGGAATTTGAGAGGCTGTTGGCCGCTACCAATGGGCCCTCCGAGTTAGCGGAGAGAGTTAGGGCACAGGAGGCGGAACGGCTTCTTGTTCAAAATCGGCCGGAATACGTAGATCGAAGAGATGTTGAAACGCTGGTGAAGAAGTTAATTTTGCATCGTGAATCGTCTTTCGACCCGATTTGGGATTGTCGACTTTCTATGAGCTAACCAAGCAGACCTGCAGCTGCATAAGTTTGTGAAGTCTCTCTGGATCCAAGATATTGACCTTAGGACAGACACTACTGTAATCTATCCACTTTCGTTGAGGATTTGAGGTAAAGGCTACAGACAGATGCCTCCTTTTTCAGAGGCACGCTGTTAATGCTAGGGCTACGACAACACTGATAGAATTACTTGAAAGCCTTTCGAAAGTCACCAAAAACCTTTGTGACCGTAATATCTGAGGAAGAACATATCCTAGGGGAAGTTTACGCCACATCGGATCTAGAGATCCACATGCAGAACTCCATCAAAACGTTAACCATCCAAGCCTACGGGGCTGTTCCGGAGGCGATAGAAACATTGAGAGGCATCGTCCTTTATCTTCCGTTGCAGTCACCTGGCCACTGCGGTGGCGAAGCGTAAGGTAAGCTAATGTGACCGCGAGACCAAAATTGAGGACATCCCGGATTGTCTGACCGGCAGGCAAGAGTAGCCATTAGAAGATCCCGTGTCTTGATCGCGGCAGTAGCTGACCATTGCAGCCGTCCACCAGCCAGCCGAAATGATCTGCCATAGGTCATGGCCAAACAGCCCAGGGCTCTTGCGCATGCCATTTTTCGGCATGGCGCAGCCCGCTCTGGGTGCAAACAGTGCATCATCAACCACAGATCATTTTACTGTCCGAATGTCTCAAAAGTCCTCGTGTAAGAGTCCTAGGGCTCGACAAGAAACACCTGGGCCTGGTTATCTTGCCTGAGCAAGTCGGATCGCAAAACCGTGCTGGAATAAATCCGGCTGCGGTGAACGGAGTGCCCGAGCGGGGACGGCAGTTTTCTTCACCACGTTTGAATGGGTGATAAGCCAATAAACAGAAAGGTTTGCTCGAATTCAAAGACCATCCAGAAACTAGTTCGCCTAGGCTTGTTTGCTGTGGGAGCGGTAGCCCGCGCATTGATAGGGGCGCCTGCCCCTGTCGACAGTGATTTGAACATAAGTTTGGAGGGTGAAAAATTTGCGCAAGAACACCAGATGTCAAGGACTCCAAATTCTTTAGTAGTGAGCACGGTGGTCGGTACGAAAGTTGTGTCCATCAAGCAAATGCTTTTATGGCTCCTTTTGCGGGACAAAATCCGACAAAATGAGCCGTAAGATGAATAAACACTAGCCAACCTGCTGATGCATTCCCCAGGATCAGTTATGGCATTATTGTGCGGGTGGCTACAGCCTCGAGAAATCAACATGACCAACTGAGGAAGCAAAATGGCATGCGTGTCTACTGGTTGTGATGTGCCGGAAGCTCTTCTGTCAAATAAAGTTTGGCCAAATGCATTGGGGATTGGCCGGAATTTATGGAAGGGAAACTGAACCGGCTGCGCAAATACAAATTTCTCAATGCAAGGGATGACAGCCCAAAAGCATCTGGAGGTGTTGCTATGACGTTGGAGACTGCACAAGGGGAACAAGAAATCTTACAGGTCGTTTTAGGTGCCGATCTCGTGGCATCCGCAGGCCCAACGCAAGTTAAATGGCGGGACATATGTGCCTTGATGGTTGGAAGGATACTCTGAGACGACGGTGCACTGCGGAAGCCTTGGATAAGTAGAAATTGTTCCCACGACCACAGTAGCAGAAGAAACGTAACCTTTAACTCGCTATTCAATGCTGCACCCCAGATCTGAGAAACTTTGCGTAGTTTATGAAAGCGCGTCAGCGTTTCAAGGAATTTTGCCCAGTGATCGGCTGATGCAGGACCCAGATTAGAGTACACCATTGATCAAAGTGTTTCCTCGCTTCGTGGAAAATGTGCTGCTATGAGAGAAGTGTTATTGCAAATGAAAGTGCTGGAGAAAGAAGGGCGTTGCATTTCTTATCGTAGGCTGGGAAAGACGTAGACGAGCCAAAGGTTTATTACAGGTTGACGCTTAAACCGTTCAGCGTGCTATCAAAGCCATCTTGCGTCAATTATTCATTACAAGCAACAGCAGCGATGTGCGGAGAGCCAAATATAGGGGCCACAGTGGAAAGAGCTAGTGGCAGGTTTTGCTGACGTCCACCCGAGTTCTTTCGGTGCACAGAACACGGCCAAGGAGTGTGTGGTCGGGTTCACGGCACTTTTAAAGAAGGGTAGTCCGCCTCCTAAAAGGTGGGTGTTCAGCAATTCTGGGGTCGTAGAAGTCATCTTGGCAAACGGACGACAGAAGAGAACAAGTCGGATGGGGTATTTTCCTAGAAAAGCCGAACTCTTTCTCAGGGCGCAATGGGATGTTAGAAACAATGGACTCATTTTCCAACTAAAAGGCCCCAGCCGGCCAGCTGCACGCATGGGGGTCTCGTCATTTGCCTCGGGCTTGAAAGACACCCTTGGGTTTGCTTCCCGTGGCCGCTTCCAGGAAAGATGTTGGGACAGCACCTTTGCAGGAGGAAAACTGGCTTAGATGACCCAAATAGTCTCGAAAGTGACTTGTCCATGGATGGATTTCGAACCAGTATTAGGGGACTGGGAGGCAAATCTTTCCACAACGTCTATTTCCGAACGACGTAACGTGGAATAGACAGAGTTCCATGTGTTCGCAAAATCATCATAAATGGAGTGCGGGGCGGTAGTCGGTCGTCGGTGAATTTAAGGAAACGGCATTTTTGACATCTGGCTGAGGCTGGCCAAGGCCGGACTTCAACCGTTGAAGTCAGCATCGATCCCACGTCTGGAGCTAATTGCTGCGGTTTTGCCGCTGAAAATGGCGTAGAATCTAGAATGCTTCAGATCCATCAGCTGGACGACAGTGGTTTGAGCTGGATCAGGGCGCCGGTTCGGCCAGCGGTGTTTAAATGGCAAACGGTGGTAAAAACTTGTGTTCAACCGCTCGATAGTGAGTACATCGGTGCCATAACTGCAGAAGATTAATCGGTCAATCACGTGCTCGTTACAACACACTTCAACCTCGGACATGCATCGTGTCAGCCAATATCGCGGCTGGTCCGTGTTTATCATCTCTCGACCCCTCGATGAGCTGTTTTATTGTACGCCAACGGTTATCCACTGACGGCCACTCATATTTGCATCTGCACATTCCGCACCATTCCGTGTTGCTCGTTTCCTCGACTCCAACTATTATGCCCATGTTCTGAGGAGGCTGCACCTAATGGCAAAAGCTCAGGCCGAATAGAGGTTAATAATAATAATAATAATAATAATAATAATGGGTATATTTCTCGAAATTCGAGAGTCATGCGCAAGGCAAGATCACATTTACACATTGATGGCGCATTGGAAATCGTAAGACAAAATTTAGTCGTGAAGATGCAGTTTCTGTGCTCTAATGAACATAACCTGCAATAAGATGGGCTAATCACGAGTTTTTGGGCTTCAAATCAGAGCTAGATAATCCAATGCCATAACTTTCTGGGGCCGACTATGAGTCGCGCACTGCGAGTCAGTCCATGTTTAAACGCATCAAAGGTGCGCATCGCCGGCGCATACTTTGTCTGGGGAGAAATGGTGGGTGTTGTCAAGTGGCCGGGTCCATCAAAAATCAGGAGGGTAATATGGTAAAGATGAAGATCAATATGGATGTAGCAGCGGGATGGAGAATGGAAATCACACTGGATATCATATAAGGTGGATAAAAAATGGTAATCAACAACGTTCAATAGTCAAAATAATGCTTAAAATGAAACAGCAGGAAACCTTCGAGGTTGCATCAGACAATTTACGGGACGAAAGTATACGAAAAATCGTGGACAGAGAGACAATGGAACTTACAAAAATGGTCACTGGACTTATGCGCCCGGGAGCGGGTTATGATATGTGGCGGGAAGTAGACGGGTACGTGTAAGATTTACAATCAATCCTTGAATACACTTGCGATGAATAGCGTGTGTTGTCCTTGTTTGGTATTGGAGATTATGGTGTTCTGTGGCGGTACGGGTTTGGAGGTTGGGGGGTTGCGCGACATTTCAGTAGTGATAGTAACTGTTTGGACAATCTTGATGGTTCACCTGAGATGAGGCACCCGGGGCCGTCATCAGCATGGCTTGGCTTGTCTCAGGGTCGCGCGGCCATGTACTGGAGCATCAGATCAGAATAGCAGCCTCCTAAAGAGGATAGACAACCAGCGCAAAGGATGGAGTAGATCTTTAGGCGATAGTTTGCGTTGCATCTGTGGTCATTGGCGAGCCTGGAGAAGAGCCGGAGAGAGAGGGGCAGTCTGGAATTTGTTCCAGCTGGTGTTAAGGTGAGTAAACAAAAATGGGAACAGTGATAACAGTCAGTTTCCAACGAAGATTACAGGGACCAAACAACTGTCATGAAACAGGCAAGGGGTAGTTTCCGTTGACGGGACGTATGCAACAAACATCGGCTGCTCGCACCCTATAGAGCATATGGCTCAGTCATTCCTGTGCTTTATAGTCCTTATTTGAAACGCGTTCCCGTTTATCTTCCGACATCTTCGCAGATGCAGCTTACAGTGGTCTGATAGGACGGCCAACGCAATGGTTAGGGAATGACGTCACCATTTGTTCTGCTTGTGGAACTCTTCTGGACTACGGGCGCGGTGTTAATGCTACGGGGAGTCAGTTATAACTGATCATGTGATCTTTCGCCGAAGTTTACTAATCCCAGTTGCCAAGAAAGGACATGACGGAATGGCTCGCGGATGGCAGTGTGGGCTGGATGCTAGGACAGGATTTGATACGAGAAATCGTGGAAAGAAGAGAAGGGAGAAGCATGGGAATATCGGGATCGGTAATTTGTGTTTGAGCAGGACAATAGCAACTTGTACCACATAGTAGTTTCAGTGAGCTTGCATGGATAATTAAGAAAGAACGACGGCAGTTGTTATAGACGTCAGCATACGTGCCAGGTGTGCGGTTGGGGGAACAGGGCAATGTTCAAAAATAGAAGGGTGGGTGGTGAAGCACAAGTGGATAGTCCGATGAGCTACTTCCCCAGACCGACCAACAAAAGCCAAACGCTTATTAACCGAACAAGAGCGGTGTGAGGTTTCCCCTTTCGCAGGGTAAGGTCTGGGCTGATGGCATACATATCCATTGTAGAAGGTGGCCCATTCCTTCGCAGCCCGAGTGTGCTTTGGTTGCTGGGGTAAATCTGATCCAGCGGAGACTTTTCCTCTTTTTCTAACAGAGGAATGGTTGAGCCCATATAGGTACTTTCCATAGTTCCTCCGCCTGACCTTAATTTTCCGCGTTTTTTTCGCAACTGCTGGGGGTGGGTTGATTTCCCCACGTTCGGAGATGCTGAAGCAAACCTGTCGCAGTCATTGGGGTTTTCGCACGGACTAAGGAAACGAAAGTGGGGATAAGCAAGCACACGGAGGATGGTAGTTTATGCCGTAAAACGCAGACCTGTACGTATGGCTCCGTCATCGTCAACGCCTTGCCTTGCTTTCATTTACGAGTGCTGCTTGAAACTTACTAATGTGGACCTGTGTTTTGCATAAGCGAATCACATCGTCTGTGAGACGTGGACAGAATTTTTTTATTAAGCGAAACTAGGCTGGGTACTTAAGGGAAAGGAGTCTACCTGGTTAGCGTAAGCAGGCTACTGGGAAGGAAGATGAGTAGGTAGGAAGAGTAAAAGGAACCTCGAAAGTGTTCTCTGATAAAATGTCTACGAAGAGAGAAACTAGATCAGACAATACCCAGCATAAAGACAGGATCCTTTATGTTGGCAGAGCATATCAGGAGCAGAGAAATCGGTAAAAGAGAGACCGATCCAGCAGACACTGTGTCGTAGGCGAGTCCGCCAACAGTTGTCGAAAAAGCGGCGTACAAACAGAGTAGAATAGACAGCAGGAACGAAAGTAGTTGAGAACTTACAAACGCTGACTCGAATGTTTAAGATTTAATTTGGTGAGGGATGTGAAGTGTGGCAGGGAAAACCATCCAAGAAAAACCTTTGTATCAGAATTCGTTAGATCATTGCCTTACAAATGAATTTTGCGCTTTATCGTTTGCATAATCTTCCTTGCCTGCAAGTTTAGTCGTTCGTACTCACCAATTTTTACTCTCTTGAACAACGGATGTACTTCTGTACACTGACATCGGCTGTTGTTTTGATTCTCTGGAATTCCATCTCTGAGGTTTGCTCAGGTTTGTGCTTTCAATAAATTTGTTGCCCAGGATCAAGAATTTTGCGAATCAGTTGTTTTGGTTTTTGATTCTATTTTGGCTACGCGTTGCTCAAACGCTGTTTGCAATCCCCGCGTCACCTCTCGTGGCCAACAAAGCACATTTTACGGACGTGAATAAAGATCAGGCGTATGTTTACCCAAAGTTAACTTATGTCAGTTTTCCTCCCGCAATTTACTAGTCGTCTTTTAGTAACTGGATATTTGTCACACCATCTAACATCAATCTTCACGTTTTTACTTGACCTTCGAGATTTGACACAAACGTCCCTTATCCAAGTTTTGCCATCCTCAAGACAACTTTCTTGGCTTCCTAACTAAAGCCTCATCTTTGGATCCTCAATTGTGCCTCAGCTTTTAAGCCGAATCGTATAATTGACCATCACCCTCTGGCGTTGAGGTATTCGGTGGCCCTGATGCCTGCTGGCAATCTCTACCCTCATTCTATAACCCAGCAAAAACTTCCGGGTGATTTCAGAATTCTACCCACAATTCAAACTTAACTCGTTGCTGAAATGCAACCGACCAATATTAGTGCACACTGAAAAAGTTGCCTGCAGTATAGGTAAATTATCATGTTGCACGCTTTTTCAGAAATCATTTTCGTTTACGTCCTTTTCACATCATACTTCTTGCAATACCTCTGCAGTAGTTTCAGCCTTTCATCGTGATAAATAAGGCCTCTTACGTCTGTCCTTTTTAATTTTTTCCATGCATGTAAAAATCTGATCGTGAATTCGTGCATGCCTCTCGATAATCGTAAATATAAACTTACTATGGTTAAGAGGAGAAACTGGGAATTATTTTACACCGATGCCTCGGACAACCCTTATGGCCAAGTTCTTTGCACATATAATGTCCTCCCTGTGAAATGCGCTTTCCAAAGCAATGGTAACATCAGCCAGCAAATCCATTTTAAGTAAATTACTAGGAATCTCACTTGGAATAATAAGTTAGTTGTCCCTAGCGTTGGGTTAGGCAAAGGTAGAACAGCCAGTCCTTCATCTAATTAGCACAGAGTTGCCTGTTTCGTTTGCCACTGCCATTAATGTTTTGTTCTCGAAGCTGTCTTGGCCGGCGGGTGAACAGTAATGATTTGAATGTCTTGGTTTAGGCTGGATACACGCCGTTCTCATTCACGTAAGCAAACAAATTTACTCGCAACTTAGATCCCACAAAGAACGTGTATCCAACAAGAATTTGGGGTGCATTATGCCCGCTCAATCCTCTGCATTCAGATCTGTGTTTGGTCTTCTTGGAAGCAAATGTACAGTAAGTCCTTCCTAATGGGAGTCAACGGCAACAGAGCTCTCCTTCTTTTGAAGGCATTTGCCATGTGGACGCAGATAATAACCTTAGAATCTTCGTGCTTTAATTTCGAATTCCCTGCTCCGAATATAACTTCAGCAATACCTCAAGGATTTTGAAACAAAAACGTGAGCTGTACTTATCTGATGACAAGTGCTCCACAAATCTATCGGAACATGGGAAAGGGTACCTTTGTGGAAGATCGCGGCATAAAACAACGGTTTTTGCAGGCACCATCTGCCACATTTCCTTGATAGCCCAATTATATCTGACGCCACTTTCCTTAAGAAGTAGGGCGTAAAAAAAAATAAGCGCACTAAAACCACCGTCGTCTGCGAGCACTGCACGCCGAAGGGCGCAACCAGTGTGGTTTACTTGATGCATGGTATCAGTTAAGTTGACGTCACCGTGCTTACAAACCAACGGTGCCGTCATATTAGTACATAAACCATAAATCTTTTGGCGTCTTTCCTGTTCAAATTGGTCAGCATAAGCCGATCATCTAGTGCATGCTTAATGTGGACCACGTCGTTGCTCCCGTCACCCTGGTGAATACCGCGCTTGATTGTGTTCACACCCCTAACAGTTAATAAACCATGAAACTGAAGCGAGCTAATTCACAAACCCAGAGGGCTCCTTTGGACGTCACCATTATCTCAGTTGATTGATCCTTCCGTTACCTGGTTAACCTCCGATTTCTAGCATGACTGGTAGAATGAAAGAGATGGAGGTCATAATTTTGCTGCGTGCAGAACTTCACCATCTTGCACTGACGACTTTCTATCCGTAGATTTACGGACGCAGTATAACGACTGTAGCAAAATTTACATTAAATTACGATCAGTAAATGACATCAGCGCATGCTTTGGTTGCCCCCAAAATTCAGCTGAAATGTCGGAGAGGAAATTTAAGGGGTAATGTGGAAAAGTTTTGATGACGCACTCGGATAGTTGCAAGACCAGCTGGATCTACCCCTACTGCTATAAATATAAAATGACGAAAAAGTGCGTTCTTGATAACACTAAAATAAACCGGAAGGCCATCGAATGTGGAGTGGGAAAACTTAGCCATTTAAGGAGATGAAACTATTCCGATTGATTGTTGCACCCACCAAAGCAGCCACGTTCGAATCAGCTTTCACTGCAACAACCGGAGCGCAGTCACATCAGAAAACGGCAAAAATATTTGTGTAATGTCTTCAAAGAATTTAAAACAATTAGCCGGTCAACAAGGAGCAACAACAACGGCATTTATTAACTCCTGAAATATTACGAGAAATTCCGTAGAAGCTGGCGATAATATTGCAGACAAGGTTTCATAAGAGCGGGATTTCGTTTCATATTCGCTCCTCGGTGATCCGTTGCAATAAGTGGTTGTCGTTTCTTTATCCAACAAGGATTTTCTACTGTCAGAGATCATTTAGCTTTGCGCTGCGAATGTCACCGGTGGGAACTTTGAAGCATCATCCTAACGGCGTTCTTTTGGAATGGTTGCTCTTGATAAGGTCAGGCCAGCGAGGTGCGGGGAAATTTAAAGAATGGCGAAAATTAAGATCTCGCGACAGCCCCATAGTTGAGGTCTTTCGTGTACCATAGTGTGATTGGTCAAGGCTGCGGATCTGATCTGCTTGTTGCCGCGCAGACAAACGTTTGAACTAGACACATGTCTATGATTTCATCGTTTGGTATTTGTAACCTTGTTCGCCTGGACATCTCGTTTTTGTTTGTCGGATGCCTGTGGAACAAGTGCCCAGAAATGTGGAGTGCAGTGTTGAGTTAACAATACAAATACTAAATTCATTTGCAGTAGTTTTGATAATCGAAAGTTTGGATCCATCATATGAGTGATAAACTAAAAAAATTGACTAAAATGGTGCACCTAAATCAGTTTCAGGATATGCCAAGCCTGACTGCAAAAAGACTCCGATACGAAACTGCATTTATGTTGCCACTCATGCGGGAAACCAGATATCTTGACATTTTGGATGTTAGACGTTTTATCCCACAGCAAAGACCAGGAAACCATCAGGATTTGTCTAATTGCCTGGTCGCATCATTGAAAACCGCTCAAAGACCTATGAACGCCAACTATTGAGGACATCTCGCAAGACGGCAGCTAACTGGTTACTGGAAATTTTGAACTAAACTTGCCGAAGTAATTTCATATCTCACGTCTAGCACTATTAATTATTCGACTTATGATTTAGTGAGACACGTCATTATCACCACCATTGTCTTCATCTTGTTCAACATCCTCCAAAGGTAGTCATCAAGGCAAGACTCACTGACCGCTGCATATTCCCCCACGCTACCCGGATATGAAAAAAATATAAAATATCCAAAAGGGAACAGAACGTGGAGGTACACAAGTGGGAAAAATTACGAACGGTGCATTAGCTGGCTTAAAGGTACAGTCAAGCTGTATAAGCGCACTCGTTTAGTCATTCTGATTCAACAGAAAATAACAACACGATCGCCACTGTTTACGGTTCACTGCCATATCCTCCGGTGTCTCCAGCCAGCTAATTGATGGGTCTTTCGCACCCCAACCAACAAGACGTGAGACACCTACTTTACCTAAGTGTACTGTGCATTTTTTCATCCCATGCTGCCACGTCGTTTGTTGACCTCCACATGGCTTCTCCCATTGCGTAGAAAGAACGCAAAATAGGGCACAATACGGTAGACGAGTGTTCACCATATGCACCAAGCGACCCAACCAGCGTAATCTACTGAGCTTCATAAACTGATATAAGGTATTCTGAGAGCTGCCACCTAGTACTAGATTCCTAACCTCCACATTACACACTCCATCGTTCCATCCAATCACAGCCATACTACGTAGGTATCAGTGGTCGAAAACCTCTAACGGACGAACATCTTCTACACGAATATTCCACGTCTGACAGCCGTACGACAGAACTGAGCGCACTGCGACTCAGTACGTACGACCTTTCAACTGCCATCAAATATCAGATCGACGCCCCAAGTGCTTCAGTCCAGCGTACGTCGCTTGAGTCTTGGGTATACTTGTGCTCACCTCTTTTTCCGCGGTACCATTGTTCAACACACAGCTACCAAGGTAAGCGAAACGGTTCACAATCGTTAGTTTCTATCCATCCAATCCCACGTTTGGCTCTGCTGTCATCCAGTCCTGTAACGGCATTTTACACTTTGAAGTTGCAATGCACATCTCAAACAGAGCAATCCACCTTGATGGTGCCCTGTGCATGTCGTGCATAGTTCGCTAATTGCAACAGACACACGATGTAATCTGCAAAATATAGATCATACAGCTTATTAGCATTTCCTATTTGGACTCCTGCATCCCGAAGATCCCCTATAGCACCTCCCACCACCACATCCATGACGAAGTTGAACAGGAATGGAGAGATGGGATACCCTTATCGAACGCCACTAGTCGTTTCGAATAACCTTGATATTCCACCTTGTGCTCTCACGCGACTTTAGGTGTGCAAGTAAAATCCTCGCAACAAGTTCACGGGATTCATTGGTATACTATTCCGGTGGAGAGCACTAAATAGGGCTGTCTAATCCATGTCCGAAGCGCCACTGAAGAACATAAATACTATGATCGTAGGGCGGCGGTTCGTGTTGCGCTTTCCGAGTAGTTGGCGAAGAGTGAATATCCGGTCGATGCAACATCGACCCTGACGAATACCGGCTTGCTCTTAGATGGCTTTCCTTCTGCTAATCTGGGTCGAACCCCGAAACATTATAGAAGCTAAGTCCCTTGTGACTGCCGGAATTTAAATATTCCCATGATGGTTGATTCAGCTGCTCCCTATTTCTCTCTTGAAGATGGATCTGTACAACCAAAGACCCGCCCCGCGATGGCGTAATACGCTTCCTGTCCCAATTATCAGCAGCTGAGCACGTAAGTAATTTCATCAAAGAATTTCGGGAAATTCTTCGGAACCCTTTGCTTTTCCTATATTTCGAAGCCCAATACTTCACTCTAATTTTAATTCCATTGATGTTCAAGAGAATTATCTAAGGAATTCGCACCTGCGGAGGTCAGAAAAAAACAACATTGGCTAGAGGCCAAATAAAGTGACCACCAAAGTGCGCAGCCTATCGAAAACCTTCACCAGAGTCCGGGTAGTATAGTTGCAGTCTGACTGCCGGAACGGTATCGACGCAAGGCGCAAGTTGCTGGGTCCAAAGGCTGCTTTTATAAGAGACATTGAATGAGAATAGATGAAGGTGGTTGCGACGTTTTTGGCCTGCCCACAGAACGATTGCCTCGTTGCGTGGTGTTCTTTGAGGCAGGTAGTGGTTGGATAATGGTTCGGGGTGACGAGTCGATGATATGGGTAAAATGCATGAGAGCTTTAATCAGTAGACGGGCTCGTGTAGTTGCAGGTAGATCACTGTTTTCAGGTCCACTAGGTTCCCCGAAGCAATGGTTGGATACACTAGGTGATATGGGGCCCACGACCAAAGTCAATGGCATTCCCGGGGTAATTTTGTTCGTCCATCCGTATGCGAAATATACTAGGGAGAAGAAAGACCAGTACTTTCGGGCCTTGTGTCCCCTTCCTGAAGGTTAGCCTTGCCTG
>LUCM01009555.1:1889-25115 GCA_008360955.1 Fasciolopsis buskii
CCAGTTTTCAAACAATAGTGCAGTCGTCGGCTGTATGCCCATGAGACTGCAGGGATCACGTCGGCGTCCGAAAGGATAGTTAGTAGTTGAGCGTAGCTTTATTGTTATCTCGGCATACACGTCCAACAGACTGCCAGCACTGACATGGAGGAAAGACGAATTTTACGATAAAACTCGTCACTCTTTTTCGGAAGAGCGAAACGCTCTGACATTGTTAGTGGTAGCAGGTGACTTTAATGCACGAGTTGGAAAATTTAGTGCATCGGAAGGCCTTGTTTTAGGCGGGCGATGCGCCTTGCCTGCACTGGAGAACAGACAAACGGAGAGAAGACGACTTCTCCAAGCCTCTGTGCATATAAGTCATTTGTTCCTATCTAGTACGAATTTCCGACACAGTTCGCGTCGCACGCCGCTCGACATGGGCCCTAAGTCCGACAGGAACTATTTGATCCAGTCTCCGCATGACCATTCCGCAATGACGAACGGTTGGAACGGTAGTTCTGTCCAGAAACTGTAGATCATACTGACCACGTACGTCGAATTCGGACCATGCGTTAGTTTGAATGCGATTGAATTTGCTGCAGCTCAACGGTCATCGACGCAGGCCACAAACCCGATTGGCTGATCGAACGTCTGTCTGATTCGGCTGTTTGCAACAGCAATGAACAGAAAACTATCCGATGAACTAAGAACTCTAAACGAGCAGCAATGTAGGACGAGTCAGTGGGATCAAATTAAGCAGGCTTATGCATTGTGCAGCAGATTTCGCTGTGGTCCTAGATCTAGCTGTTATCAACCACACTGGATCTCTCAAAGCGTCCGCTAATTCTAATGGGAGCCAAAACGCGAGCTGCCTAAACTGCAAGGAAATGGAATAAGATGCGTCGGTAGTTGCAAGCGTCAGTTGACCATAAGCATTAGGAATTGACCGCGAAAAATGGTGGGTTAAGGTAGCCGAAGAGATGGATGGCGCGCGTCCGCTTTAGGTGACAGTCAAAGACTGTTTAAGCTTACACGCGACTTGGGGTCGGCGCGAACTTCGGTTAGTTAGTGAAGTCGTGTGCGATAAGAATGGAGGACTATCCATTGGTAGACATCAAAGGCTGGACCGTTGGGTAGAGCATTTCAAGGATCAGTTCAGCTGGCCACACGCTAACGTATTTAGTCCGACGTCTGTAGCTGAAAATGTTTGGAGAGGTGTCACCTGGATCCCACACGGAAGTTGGAAGTGGAAGTCGAATATATCGGCTTCTGAAGAGGGAAATAGCATACCGGTCCCGACGAACCTTCCCCCAGTTCTTTTTCAAATTGGGTAGAGAGGCGCCTGGTGAAATCACATTCATCATTGCTTCATGGATTTTTAAAACGGGGCGGTATTCCGTTATCGGTCGGATGGAAGTCACTGATTGTACGAATTTTCAAGAAGGGTACACTTAGTGCCTGTAGCAATCATCGCGGGATTAGTTTAATGCCGATAGTTACTAAGGTGTTGGCTTCGATAATGCTGCGCCATTTGACACCGATTCGCGAGAGTAATATCCCCGAACAGCGAGACAGATTTCGTCCAGGTTGAGGTTGCATCGACCAGATATTCACTCTTCGCCATCATCATCATCATCATCGTACAGCGTTAAACAGCAAGGCAAGCTCCACTGACCGCTGCCTTTCACCACAGTTACACGTTTCTATAAAATGAGTGAATATTCAATGGGAAAAGGGAGTGGACCTACACAGGTGGGAAAAGATAAGATGCTGCTGCAGCCAACTGTACAAACGCACGTGTTTTCAATCATTCTGATTCTGTAGAAAATGACAGCACGATCGCCGCTGTTCACGGTTCACTGCCATATCTTTCAGTGTCTCCAGCCAGCAAGTCGATGAGTCTTTCGGACCCCAACCACGAAGGCGTGAGACACCTACTTTACCTAGGTTCGCTGTCCATTTTCTCATCCCACGTTGCCACGTCATCTGTTGGCCTCCACATGGCTTCTTCCATTCCTTAGAATGAACACAAAATAGGGCACGGTATGGCAGACGAGTGTTCGTCATACGCAACACGTGACCCAAGCAGCGTAGTCTAGTAAGTTTCATACGTTGAAACAAGTTATTCTCAGAATTGGCCCCTAGTACTGGGTTCCTAACCTCAATATTACTCACCCGGTCACTCCATCCAATCCTAGCCATACTACGTAAACATCGGTTGTCGAAAACCTCCAACCGACGAACATCGCCCACACGCATGCTCCACGTCTCGCAACCATACAACAGAACTGAACGCACTGCAGCACAGTACACACGACCTTTCAACTTCAGTGAAATATCAGGCCAACGTCACAAGTGCTTCAATCCAGCGTAAGCTGCACGAGCCTTGGATATACGCATACTTACCTCCAATCCCGAGCTATCATCCTTGGACACGCAGCTACCAAGGTAGGTGAGACGGTCCACCATTGTTATTTCCTCTCAATCCAGTATCAAGTTCGGCGCTGCTGTCGTCCAGTCCTGTAACAGTACTTTGCACTTTGAAGGTGCAAAGCACGTGCCGAACCGAGCAACTGACCTCGACAGTCTATCTAGTGCGCATTGTGCATGGTCCGCAGACTCGAACAGGCACACGACGTCGTCCGCGTAATCTAGGTCGCATAGCTTTCCTCCATTTCCCAGTTCGACTCCTACATCCTAGAGACCTCCTAAAGCATCTTCCATCACCTCGTCCATGACGAAGTTAAACAAGAATGGAGAGATGGGACACCCTTGTCGAACGCCACTAGTCGTTTCGAATGAACGTGATAGTTCACCGTATACCCTCAGGCGACCATAGGTATGCGAGTGCAATGCTCGCAGCAGGTTCACAAACTTCGTTGCCATACCCTTCCGGTGGAGAGCACTGAGTGGTGCCGGTCGATCCACGGATTCGAAAGCACTTTTCAAGTCGAGAAAGACTAGGATCGTTGGACGCCGGTGCGTGTGGCGCGTTTCGAGTATCTGTCGAAGAGTGAATATTTGGTCGATGCAACCTCGACCTGGCCGAAATCCTGCTTCACGTTTCAAATATCACGAATCAAGGAGGTAAGTGATTTCATCAGCACTTCCCCACCCAATTTGAAAAGAACTGGGGGAAGGTCGTCGGGACCGGATGCTTTTCCCCTCTTCAGAAGCCGAATATTCGACTGCATTCCCAATTTCGTTTGGGGGATCAGGTGACACCTCCCAAACATTTTCAGCTACAGACGTCGGACTAAATACGTTAGCGTGTGGCCAGCTGAACTGATCCTCGAAATGCTCTACCCAACGGTCCAGCCTTTGATGTCTACCATGGATGAGTCCTCCATTCTTATCGCACACGACTTCACTAACCGAAGTTCGCCGCCCACCGCTGTCACGTATAGGCTTAAACGGTCTTTGTTACCTGAAGCGTACGCCACTTCCATCTCTTTGGCTACCCTAACCCACCAACGTAACTTATCCTCCATTAAATCGTCGATGGCTAAGTTAAGGAAAAGTGGAGAGATGGGAGACTCTTGTAACTCACCGGTAGTATTTTCGAATGAACTTGATAGTTCACCAAAGTGCGCTCACGCGACTATAGGTATTCGAGTACAGTGCTTTTGGGAGTTTGAGTGTTTTTTGACATGCACTTGCGGTGCAGAGGATTGGCGCTGTTCGATCGAGTTTGTCGATGTCGCCTTTCAAGTTTAGATGTGTGTATCTGTGGTGCGTGCCAATTAGCTGGCCGATGGTAAAAATCTGATGAATGCAACTGCGGTCAGGGAGAAATGTAGCTTGCTGTCTGCGAACGCAACTCTTGCAACTGGTTGTCAAACGGGGTAATATTATTGAAGCAAAAACTGCTGTACATTATTTTCGAGACTCCAGTTGGTACAGTGGGCTTTTTCTCTTCTGATAGAAGGTAGTCGCCGAAAAAATGATAGACCAAACTGAATTGAGTTTTACCAAGTTCTAAAACCGGCTGGGCAGTTTCCACCATGCTGGGACAACGAGATCTACTGTATACTCCGGGGATTTTGTCATGCACCGGTAGTATTTTCGAATGAACCTGATGGTCCACCATATGCACTCACGCGACGTTAGGTGTCCGAGTACAGTGCTTTCGGGAGTTTGAGTTTTTTGACATACCGTTCCGATGAAACTTCATTTACGTCCTGATTGAAGAAGTTGGAAAATGTTTAAGTCAGTATCGACTAGATGATTACCTCCTTTGATTGTCATCTCAAGAAACGTAGGTTATTTCGATTAGAATGAATATTCAGGCCCGATTTATGTCAAACTGAAAGAAAATCACTCTGCTTACTATCCACTCTCCGTATGCCGGATTGGGCGTTTCAGAGGCCTGATGCAGGGATGGTTGGAATGCAGTAAGCTGTTTCAACCGACTCATCTCTTACTTCCGGAAATGCTTTGTTTGGAAGGTTTTAACGAACTTCACTTAATTAATGACAGTCAGGACCTGTAGCTTATGAATATTGTTGTGCATTGCGCTGGCTTAGGGAATTTCGGTCTTATTCATTGTGCACTGACACCCTGGATTTACGCTGGTTCTGCTGTTTCTTGCTACGCATCGATTCATCCCATAGGGAAGAAAGCATTACGATCCACGGCTTGTTGCTAGACGTGAACTTACTGTGACTCTACCCGGGGTTGCGAAACCAAAGATGTTGCCTGCAGTTGGCATGCCAGGTTTCGGCTAGTTGTTCCGTCTAGCTCCCATTATATACAATAATATGAATGTGTGTATCATTGTATGCACATCTGGTCTCATCTTGTACCACAATTCCATTTTAGAAACTGTGGTATAAGGAATTTTATAGGGGTGCGCCGATTCGGCAGATTTTCTGTGGTTCAAGAGATAATTTTCTGTTATTATTTCCTTGTGAATAATAACTTTTTGGTTTGCGAACCCATTGCTGTTGACTAATTGATTTTTATGGTTATTTCTTTTTTTTCCTCTTTAGCGAGCCTAATGTATGGCTCCCTATTTGGTCGTACTCTGGTTTCACGCAACACCCGTTTCAATCCAAAGTCGGGTTTTGTTGTGACCAAACGCCAAGTGGGTGGTGCTCTTGGGCGGTTATCGGCTAGATTTTTTCGACTCCGGTATTTGATTTTGGGTTCCGGGATAGGAGGGGGCTATGCGGTCTCAAAGGTAATGTTGACATTGCAAGTTAATCCACCAAGAGCTTAGAAATATGACGAATTCAAAGAATCATTACCGGACACAAGTTTCATTTTCGACTATTTACCCGAGAAAGAATCACTGGAAAATGCTATCGACAATGCTAAGAACTCAGCCGACCGAATAAATGAGCGGCGCAAAGTGATTTCGATTTTTTTCCTTGCCTAAATCTTGAAATAGGAATACTTTTCGCATTTGAAAACTAGATTTTCGGAAATGTTCAAAAGTCCAGAACACACAGACAATTCATCAGATATAGGCAAGTTTTCACGTGCTAATGGTTATTTTACTTTTAAAGCCATCTCCGGAACAGTTCACGCTCATACTGCGATTATCCAAGACCAACCAAAAACGAAGCAGGTAATCACAGTGCTTAATGTCTTTATTTGTCATAGGAATCTTCTCGTCGAATCACCGTTGAGGAATTGCAGGAAGCTCTGTTCAAAAAAGAAGTGTGTGCTTGTAATTCAGTGTTATCTAACTCTTCAGATGGAATATAATAAGCGAATTGAAAGTTTGATGCAGGAAAATCGAACATTACGAAGTGAGCTGCTGCTAAAAGCTCAAAAGCCTTCACAACGAGGTCGTATTAAGGTAATATACCTATGCTTACCATCCACAATTTAGAAATCCCTCATTGATATGTATTCCGAGGTACTCGACGAATTGTCGGATTTGGATTCGGCTTATAATGCACAGGTAAATAAGCCACTTCTTTCCTCATGATAGATAACACATCCTGTTCTCTTTGATTATATAGTTTCCCGGTAGCTTGAATCTTAACAAACCAAACGGAAAGACCAGTTTTGATTAATCTTGTCTTCCTCTGATCTTGTCATTGTAGCTGAAGATGAGTAAATTGCAAAACACACGGAATTTTCGCGAGTAAACTGTATGGTGTTTAGTGTTTTATATCCGATGTTGTGCACTTTTTGGAACGATTCAATTGCGGAACCACATTTGGTTAGCTTTTCTTGGCTTTTAGTGCGACAAGGAAGTATAATGACCCTAGAAAATTAGTCACAGTATCGTGGGAATAAAAATCGTATCTTAGGTAATATTGAAGAACTAACCAGGGCTTATTAAGTTGGATTCTCATGGAAATCTTAAGATAGAGAAACACTGCGAACTCCCAAGTACAATCAGTCGTTAGCGGTGTGGTCTGGACATGTTTGCCTAAACTTGGCTGTTTTTATGTTATTCCGTTAAAATATCAATTGAAGTCCCCAACAAATGCTTTGTTTTTGGTGGCTTTTCCCCAGTTGAAATAAGCCGTAATCGAATACGAGTCCAGAGATATTTGAAATCATTAATAGTCATCCATCCCCGACAAGATAGATCTCGTAGACTGCTCAGGCTACCCAATACACAGACGATCCAGTTCATTATCTTCACCACGTTGGTGGATGACATCGCCCAAACTCGAAGGGTTCACGTCACAGCCAAAATGTTTCATTTTGTGAGGATGTACAAATCAGATCCACAAACGCACTACCTAATAAACATCCCTACTGGGTAACTTTGATAGAGGTCTCATAAAACTGAGGTCAACGTCACGCCGAGTAAGTCTAAAGACATCTTGATTTTCTCAGTCACACCGATCTCAGGCATGAGGCAATTAGTAGGGAATATAGATAGCTAGTAGTTTTTAGTCTTGTTGAGTAATTTAGTTCTGTGCTCCTCTAAACATCCTGTAAATTCCGTTGAACAGTAATATGCAGGTCATTATTATTTATGGGAACCGTGAAATTTCGGATCTTTGTTGTCGGTGGATCTGGGTTTTAGTTGTTCTCACTGGCGGCATGAAATCGGTGATAATAAGGGTGCTCGTAGTCCCTCCCAGATAGCAAACCCTTCGAATCATGATTTTCACTGGTTTCGCTTCATACAACTCTTCAGGATCGACTATGCCTTGCTGGGTTACCATAACTAGTTATTTTGACTTGGTTTTCAAATCAGGTGACTGGTTATTAGATTTAACCATCCGCGCTGATTGATTCGTCCAAGCTGTTCATGAAGAATGCAGACACTAGCGGATACGCTGTTCCATCATCATATTTGGTGAATGGTTAGGTGCCACTCTTGATAGCCCATTTTCCTGCTTAATAACCAGTTCTTTGGAAAGATCACTACTGGATCAGGCGACCTCTTTTTGGTTCATTTGGGCGGAATTTCAAACATCCTGAATGCAATCATCGGTCAGCCTTCACAACTTGGCGTAATGTCTAATGCTTATTTATGCGCTACTGTGTAGAAGTAGAATAAGCGCTGGCTTTTGTGAAGTTGTAATGTTCTTGGTTATCAGCCAGAAGGATGTCCTCCCTGGTATGTAATCGATTGCGACATAACTTGGTCTAATCTTCCCTTGACGAGCTAACCGTGAACGAATACTGTAGAGTCTGTTTTTTGAGCTCCTGCCTTTCGTAAAATGAAGCGACTGAACAGTAAAAATGTGAATAACTTGTCATGAAGACACAAACCATGTTTTTCATCGTCGCTTTTCGAGTTGGTATCATAGGCGAGCTAGTGTGTTATTCCGTCTTACGTTTTCGTTCTAATTAGTCTCATCGGCTCGCCGTTTACAATACCCTCATTGCTGTAGGATCAACTGCCGCGAGTCGTTGTTGTAGGTGATCAAAGTGCTGGAAAGACATCGGTCCTGGAGATGATCGCCCAGGCACGGATTTTCCCCAGAGGATCGGGCGAAATGATGACCCGGTCTCCGGTGAAAGTAACGCTGTCTGAAGGACCTTATCACGTTGCTTCGTTCAAAGACAGCCCACGAGAATATGACTTGACGAAAGAGTCAGAACTGGCCGCTCTTCGACGGGATATTGAGGTTAGTACATGGGGTTCTACCTCATGGACTCTCCATGTAATTTGTTTTACTCGTTACCACACTTGACCTAATTAGAGTTTCTGTGGCTCTGTGTCAGTTCATGTTTCAGGGTCACGGTTCCCGGTTCCCCTTTCCCCATGGGCCCTAGCGGCTAACAGGCATGCCTCTTCCACTTCACTCATGCTTCATGTGTATGATGAAAAAACACTTATTCATAAATGTCTAGTGGAAATCGCGGTTACTTTGGATATAGCTGTGCTGTTGTGTCATTCATGTCCACCATAGGTGGTGCACAATCGGTCTAGGTTAATCGTCTAATGTCGTTTTTAACGAATTCCTTCGTTATCATTGTTTTTAGTATATTTATGGTTTGAAAGTGCAGAAGAATTTCATCCATGTGGTTATGCACGTTGTTTTATACTTCATTTTTAACCGTGGGACATTTTAGTTGTCTCGTTAATTGAGCTGAGTAGACGCACTTACTGCATAATCTCTCGAACCAGATTATTGTTTTGCCTGACCATCGAAACTTTCAATGGGCTTTTCGTATCTGTCTTCGTTCGTAAATTACCACTTTGGTTTTATTGCACTTTTGCTTTGTCGTAAATCCATTTCGCATTTCTCCGGGCCAGTTCCCTTAGCGTACAGTGTTTGTCGATGCATTTTGATTTTGTAATTGCATATATATATATATATATATTTGAACTGCTTAACGTGCTGTGACGGCTTCCATGCCCCTATGACCCATCGAGCTCTACAGGATGGCTTATCTCACGTCGAACATCTAATCATGCCTGGAAGGTCAATGGGTGAGGGTCTGACGAAGTAGTCTTCTGGTCCTCCAGGTTGGTTGATTGGCGCTGGCAACTCAATCGGAAAGATGAATGGAAGAATAATTGATCCAAGTAGATGGGCTTCCACTCGACCACATCCCCCAGCTCGCCACCTTGTAAACAGGTTCTTGTTAGAACCAAAAACTTTGATTGCGAATCCCAATCGTTCTCATACTTAGTGGTTGGACTTACTGGAAGTACCCGTCCATCATTCCCCCTGAGTAGTTATTCATCTACAAAGAATTGCATACCGTCTCAGTCGTCCCGCAGGATAACGAAGACCCCGCGGCCCATTGCACAGAGCGGAGTGAGTAGTAATAAGTATGTTTCCGCTCAGGGATTCCGAACTGGGTTAACGTCCCACTGCCTGTGGGTGAGAATTTAAGCTGATGATTCCCAAAGAAAACCCTCTTTTGTGGTGTCGCGGAGCTGCGAACTGTCCGTCGCAGGAATATCTCCAGTGCATTTTCTACAGGAAGTTCCTTTACTTTTCGTTCTTCCGACAGACTGACCATGCAAGATGCCACGAAGAATTGCGGCTCGATGGGATTCATCTGAGGGCAGCACTAATAAAAGGGAAGAATAATTTGGACACTACTTAGGTTTAAGTGTGCACCACTTGACTGCCTTCAGTGTCTGCACATTCAACTAGACAGGGCAACAAACTGCCCTACTGGAACTCTTTGAAATTTTAAAGTAGATATATCCTTTGCTTCATAATCTGTTTATTGCGGTCGCTAACTTTAATGGCTCCACCCGGTCGTCTTGGCCCAGGTCCAACCCTGCCCCGCTTGATCAAGCGAGAACGGTCAAAATGACATCTGAGCACTGCTGTTTTCACTTATTTCACATAACCAAACGGTTTACTTAAGTACACAAGTTAGAATCCGTTGGTCGATTGCCCTGCTCCTGTCTCTACGGTCCATTGTTTCTTCTTTGGTTTTCATTTCGAACAGCGCCCCAGGTGGCTCTTGAACTTCCCACGAAACTCAGACTGTTTTCTTTGTTCCAGTGAATGTCTCATTTTTCTCTGCTGTCCGGCTTACTGCCGATCAAAACTTTGGCTCGTGCGTTATTCAACTAAGTCCGGTCGGACTTGCTGGTCAGTCTCTTCTCCCGGACATGATTTGGCCCCGCTGTCGTACGGATAATCAGACCGATACACCGTGGCCTTGCACTTTTGACATCCGCACCTGGCCTTCCTTTGCATGTTTTGCCTCTGAGGCACACATACGAGATCTCACTTCCGTAACCATTCTTCATAGTCCAGATACAACCTTATTCTCTCGCTTCACTGTTCGCATGTCCCATGGTTCGGTTTCAAGCATTCGTGATTATGTTGGTGTTGGAATAACTGAACGCTCGAGCGTGCACTGCCAGACGATCCCGGTCAGTGGTCGTCTATTTGCAGTTCGGTTGGACCTTTCTGCGCGTCAGTAGCAGTCAACTGAAGTGTCGTTATTTTTTCGTTGTATTTATGTTTACGACCACTGATTGCACACTGATTCTAGACGATAAGCGCCTGTCCCAGTTCCGATCGGTGCTTTCAGTACGGCTCTTTGCTCAGCAAAATCCGTAGATTCCGAGCGAACATTAGTTCCAGACCAAAGCATCCCTGCACTCAGCGGCAACTTGCACTCGGGACTCTATGCCATACAAACCTCAGAAACGATGGATGTCCTCGATCTAAGTTGCTCTGTCGGATGCTCACAGATCCGTTCTTTCAGATGCCACGTATAATGAGGTGCGCACATCCAGGGCAATTATAATTAGTAGGAGCACAAAAAGGCAGGACGGGTCAACATCGGCATTTCGGTTGATTGTTGCTGAAAATCAGGATCCTATAACCGAGCTGAACACAAGCGACCGTTGATTGAGAATTACTGTGACGATCCTCACTGGGCCGTCGTGCTCTAGCTGACTATGACATTAACTTGAGGATCCTAAAGCGGAGCACTCAGTTCTTTGTGAGCGGTTGCCGAAATGGGTCTTCTCTGCATGTTTTGGAGACGCAGCACATTTCTGTTTGAAATTTCAGGAGTTTAGTCTAAAGCAGCTCATTTTTTCTGACACTATATGGGGCTGTTTATAGCAGTATAGGCAGTACATTCGGCTTATACAATGCTCCTCCACTAATACTGACATCAGGTAAACATTGTACTCAACAGTATCTTGTGGAATATTGTGCAGCTCTTATGCCGGAAGATTCCCCATGTAAAGTCTGCTGGAGGTATCTAGGCGGATGATACTTAGGGTGCCGGAAGAACTTCTTTTTCAGAGTTCTAGTAGGAACGTTTGACCCAACAGTCTAACCTAAAAGCAGGGCGTTCAGTCAGAGCTGACGCATGATCAACACACCTATATATAGGAGTTTCATCAGGTCCGTCACGTGTAACTTCGTTGCTATTCGTGTCTTGTTTTGTTCTCTCTGATGGACTAGTTAGTGTCCCGTTAGCGGTTCAAGTTTTTTCCCCTATGCATTCGACAAAACAGACGAGACGTTACTTGATGACATACTTTGGTCCTGAGGCTGCCCAGCCCAGGCGAGCGATAGCTACCAAATGAAGCGTAGCCTCTTTTACCGTCGAAAGAAACGCCTCCCACATCTATCTCATGGTCGCTTATGACCGGTAAGCTGCTTCTCACCACTCTTTTCGTTAGAGTGCACTCTCCCAGCACTCAGTAATTGATCATGAAGTCCCAGGTATTGCCCGTTCAATTGATTCTGTGAATCTGGTATTACCCTGTTCTCTATCCATTGACATGCTGCGCATAATTCCATCTTTAACATTAAGAACACATTCTGCATAGCTCTTTCGATCTCGGGGCATGTAAGTCACCAGGTTATGCCTGGGTACGAGGCTAATGGCTGTGAGGATTAAACTAAATCCCTGTTTCCATCTTCGTACATCACGCTGTGCACAAAGTGAGTAGTCCTTTCATCAGGTTCATTGCCACGACGTTGAAATACTGAGATAGACGTTCGACTATTTCTTTCCCATTAGCGTTTGAAACAGCCGAATTTTACTACAAGGCACTGGCCAAGATACTGTATTTTTCATTTAGGCAAAACGAACGATTTTTTTTCAAACTTATCTTGCTCTTCCTTCCCTCTTTTTAATCCCCTATTGTTAGATGCGTATGAAAGCTTTGGTTAGTGGTGGCAAAACCATCAGTTCCGATGTAATCTCGTTGAATGTGAAAGGCCCTGGGCTACAACGGATTGTTCTAGTCGATTTACCTGGTATCATATCTACTGTAACTACAGGTATGCAAAAGGATACACGGGAGACAATTCAGCGGATGGCTCGACATTATATGGGCAACCCTAATGCCATCATTCTTTGTGTCCAAGGTATGCTTTTGTGATGTTACACCCTACTTAACCTTAAATTAGACGTTTGAACCAAAGGATGACCAACAAAATTTTGGTTGTTATCAATATCAAAGCTTAGAACTTGTGCGAGCAAGAATTCTTTGAAGTATGATGACCATCAGTCTTGTCCTTTTGTTTATTTTGGCCGGCATAAATACAACAGTCTAACCTTCCTCTTTGTTTGTCAACCAGTATAATTGCCTGGAAACTTGAGCAGTGACAACCGTGGTTTAGGATGGGATTGCTTTTTTTTCGTTGGTGTCCAGAACAGCTATTTGACTTTGCGATTGAGTGAATTCAAATTATGGTGTATGTTCGCCGGCGGAAGATAAAGTCTTGTTGGGTGTAGTCCAATGGGTTATACCTTGTGATGGTGATGATAAAGGGAAACGACAGGAACATTGGAAATCAGAATAGTTATGTTCAAATAACAGAACGAGGTTTTCATGAAAAGAAGTCAAATAATTTCCTTCGTGGGATCCAAAGATGTCCTATAAAACAGCATAAAACTGGAAAACCAGTACAATTGTTACTAAACAACAACAATAATAATAATAATAATAATAATAATAATAATAATAAATGTGTTTTCGCAGGGAGACTGGAACTTGACATGGTGTGACGGATTGCACCCTTCTATGGTCCAAAGATCTGTACATCATGGTTTATCTGAAACAAAAAATGCAATCATACCTGATGGGGTAGTCTCCTGATCTTCCAGTTTGAGTTTCTGTTTACGCTGGCCATTTGATCGAAAAATAAGTGGAACAGTAATTGATTCAGGTAAATGGACCTCCACTCATCCACCCACCCTCGCTGTCTTGCGGTCAGATTCTTGTTAGTACCAGTCTTCGATTGAAAATCTTAATCGCCCTCCTGCTTAGCGGTTGCATCCCCTGGCGTCACCATCCACATTCTCTGAGGAGTTATACATCTTCAGAGAGTCACCTACTGCATCGGTCGTCGCGCAGGATAATCAAGACCTCGCTACTCATCCCATCTAGTGGAAGACGAATTCAGGATTCGGGTAGTGTAACTCAACCACTTGCGCCTAATGTCCCACCCGGATATTTCCTGCGCACATCAGGAAATGGTGAGACGTGAGCTGCGGGTCAGCGTCGTGCAGGAATAATCTTCACTGACAAGATTGAAGTGATTCTTTTAGTGTCGATCCCGGTCAACAATCTTTTACATGCTGTAAGAATTCAGGGGTCGATGGGAGTTCAGATGGACGGCTTTGTTTTCGGCAGTTTGTTTGATAGCTCGGTATATGTAGTGGTTGCAGGTGATTTTAATGTCCATGTTGAAAGGTGTAGTCCACCTTGAGATCAGTGTACAGGTAACAAAAAGGGCTCCTCCATTTTTTGCGCAGACAGTCGTTTATTCTTTTCTAGCGCGAATTTCCGACATAATTTGCGTCGCCCTGCGATATGGTGTTTTAACTCTACAGACAGTTTGAGTCAGATCAGCCATATAACAGTAAGCTACCGTTTGAGCGGTTCTGTCCAGAGCTGTAGATCGTACTGGTCCACATGCATCGACTCGGACCATAAGCCAGTTTTAATGCAATTTTTGCTCCAGCTCTCTGGCCATCGACATACGCCACAAGCCCGGTTGACCGTAAAACGTCTGTCTGATTTAGCTGTTCGCACCAGTTATAAGTGGAATGTGTCCAACGAGCCAAGAACCCCGACGAGCGGGGATGTAGATAAGGAGTGGGAAGAAGCCAGGCGGGGTATGTACTTGGCAGTAGGTTACGCCTGCAGTCCTAAATCCGTTGTCCTTAAGAAGCACGACCTATCAAGAGTCACTGAGTTCAGTGGAAAAAAACACCGACTCTCGAGCCGTAAGGAAGTGAATAAGTCACGACGACATCTACAGCGTCAGCTGACGACGAGCCCTAGAAAGGGCCGTTAAAACTGGTGTGCTAAGGTAGGCGAAGAAACAGGAGTAGCAGCTGCATCTCGATTCCGCATGTTTTACGCCTTCAGACTGTAAGATGCTGTTATAAGACTAGAAGACAGTAGTCCCGACCATGGTAATCGATGGGAAGGAACTGACGACTGTTGACCTTTTCAGTTACCTCGACAGGTTCTTGACTAAGGATGGTAGCACGGCAGTGGAGGTGGACATGCAGGTCCAAATGACCTACCCTGGATTGAAGCACCTGTGACGGTTGCCTGATATTTCACTGAAATTGAAAAGTTCTTATTACCCTACTCCAATGCATTGGATTTTGTTGTGTTCGCGAGACATGGAGTATCCGTCGGAGTGTAAGAAGCCACATGGAGCTCAACAGATCATCTAGCAGCGTGGAATGAGAAAACGTACAGCGAACTCAGGTGAATTAATTGTCTTCGGTCTCCGGAGTTGCGGTCCAGAAAATCCGACAACGAACCCTGAATAGTGGCGGTCATGTTGTCATTTTCTGTCGAATCAAGATAAGTAAAAAATGACCATTACGGTATTCGCATATTCCCCCTGTTGCATGTTCATTAGTTCTACTCCAACCTGTGGTTCGGTAAGGAAAGTAGCGATCGGGGACACCTGCTCTGCTATTTAGCGCTGTTCAATAATCGTGATGTTTGTGAATATTGACTTACTATTAATGTATTGTTATAATATTGTATATTTTATTTTCACTCGTGATACACCGATCTAGGGATTAGGTGTGTCTGTAGTAATCGGTAGTCGTTTTGAAAATGGACGCCCTCCCTGGTTCAAAATCAATATGTCTAATTCATTCGAGTCCCGGTCCCGTCCAGAATTCTTGGTGAGACGAAACTCTAGTTGGTCTACTTTGCTGAGGCTTGTGGAATCTATCCGTATCACCAGAACTGTGTCCCGTTAACGTCTTCTCATCACGTTTCTTTACAGACGGCAGTATTGATGCGGAGCGCAGCAATGTGACAGACTTGGTCTCCTCCGTAGACCCTGCAGGAAAACGTACCATCTTTGTTCTGACAAAAGTCGATCTTGCCGAAGCGAATCTCCACAATCCTGATCGAGTAAGTCTCCTTTTCGGTTGACTAAATCAACTGGGAAAAATAGATTAAGCAAATTCTCGAAGGCAAACTGTTTCCCATGAAAGCACTGGGCTACTTTGCTGTGGTTACCGGGAAAGGTGAGCTGTATAATACGTCACATCTAATCATACTGATTTCAGGTTCGAAAGATGAAAGTATTGAAAGTATCAAAGAATACGAAGAAGAGTTCTTCCGAAAATCCCGGTTGTTTCGCGAGGGTACGTTGCGCCTCTCCCAAATGACGACGGCTAATCTAAGCAAAGCGGTTTCCGAGCGGTTCTGGAAGATGGTAAAAGATTCAGTGGAACAGCAGGCAGATACTTATCGTGGTGAGTCCCAGACTCATTGTGGTTCCTTTCTCTATCGCTGTTGTCGATCAATAGGACGCATAGGGGAAAACTCGAAGGGTGTCTGAATATAACCATTTTTCGATTATTAAGAAAATATGGGGATAGTTTCTACGACGATGAAACTCGAGATAAGACGATTAGGAAGAGGATTTCTCGAAAATATTGGATCACTTGAACAACAACCCCATGTTGGTCGGTGATATGAATACGAACTCATGTGATAATAAGCGGTTCGCTTTTTTCCACCCTTATATATATATGTATATATATATACATATATATATATATACATATATATATATATATGTATATATATATGAATTTGAACGAGAACATAATAATTCTGCTACATATCTAGAATGCTGCGGAGGAAGTTCTTCTAAACTCTTCTCATTTCATTTTATGTGCGCATATTCTAATGTGATCTCGAGCCTGACCACTGTTTTTTTTACCGATTTCGTTCAGCAGTGTAATCTTATGTGAGTCAGGAGGAATGTGTGCGGATGATTGGTCCATTTTAAGAACCACCACAGTCGGTCGATGAGAGTCTATCTCGCGTATGAATGAAAGGACGAAATTTGGCCGGTGATTTATCGTTCTCAAACTGGATTCGTAAATCGTATCCATTCCTATTGGTTCGAATGGAATTGTAGTTACAAACTAAACAGGGAATGTGCAAGTATGGAAATGAGTAGGAGGGAGAGTACCGAGTCCGCAAATTTTGTAGGTGACAATAGTTGCAAAATCGATCATGTGCTTCGTGGGAGACATTCATTTCATTCATGTGCATAACATTCTACAAGTAGGTTGTGACGTTAAAAGCAGGGACCTGACAAACGACTCAATCTTCTATCAGTCAGTGTATTAGTAGAAAGAAACAAGCCGTGGTAGTTCCTGTGTTCCAACCACCCAGTTTCCGACTAAAATTGTTTGGTCATTGGGCTCCACTAGCTGATCTTTATCGCTCTTGCAATATAGGTCTTTCATTATCGACTCAACTAAGTAAAGATTATCTTTTCAACACAGTTTTAATTAGGGAGTTCCGTTGGCAGATTTTCGCAACTTAGAATTAATCCAAATGTGAAAAGACTCCAAACTGGGCGAGATTTGAACTCTTATATGGACGCAACTCGTACGTTTGTATTGCCTGTTCTCTACCATTTGAGCTTCGAGGCCACGCCAAACGATGTTCGGACATTGCAATTAAGGGTCATTGGTTAGCCGCCCATAGGTAAGACCAACTCTGGTAGTCAAATTGCCAAAAGTTCACTGCGGTTGATGCCATGTGCTTGCGCGATTTGAGCGGGTAACCACTGATCCTCAAGTGCATTGTCAGAACAGCGGTCGGCGTGGCCTCGTAGCCGAGCTGGTAGACCACTCGCGGTACAAATGCGCGGGTTCCAGACCCGCCGAGATCGATGACTTTTTACAGTTGGGTCAGTTCTACAGTTTACAATGCCAACAAAATTCCTCCGCATAGTGTAAAGTTCTTTTGCGACTATGTCCTTCGTGCATATTCTCTTTTTCCTGGTATTTATCTTTTGCCATCGTGTCAGCGCTTCGGTATAATTTGGAAGCAGAGTGGAAAAACTCCTTCTCTCACTTGCGAGAAATGGATCGGGAAGAATTGTTCGAAAAGGGTCGAAACGAAATCCTGGACGATCTGATCACTTTGAATGGGATCAGTGCTGTCACATGGGAGAAAAATTTACGAGATGAACTTTGGAAAGAGTTACAGGACTACGTTTTTGTCAATTTGTTCGAGCCTGCAGAACAGTTGGACAATCTTGGGTAAGTTCAGTGTATGTACAGGCAGTCAGGATTTGGTGAGATACTTGAGTGGTTTAAAACTGAGGTAAAATTATTTCATACTGAGAACGCCCATATCTTCCTAATGAGGATCCCTTCGGTCTCAGTTATTAAGTGAAACAGTAAAATTCGTGACCAATTGGAGAAATGAATCATATTTAGGCGATTTTTTGATGCTAATTTTCGATCTGTTGCTTTGAGGCAGAAGTTTCCTTTGCCTCATCGGAGTCATTGTTATTGAAAATACCTGTCTTTAAAGCCATGTGGTACCCACTGACGTTGGTCTGTTCCTTAACCTTCCTGATGGAATTACATTCACTGCCAGTATGAAACAACTCGTTGGGTTCATAAGGGTGTGATTAGAGCGTCGTGTCGATTCCTTTTGATTTCTTATCTTGTTGTGGACCTCTTTGAAATTTCAGTATCTGATGGCACGTGGGGTGAAAATGATATCAATGAACCGGGCACACGAAATGGCTTAGACTTAGCTAAATGTGGTTCTGTGAATGATCCCGTAAAATATTGACGATCATTTATCAGGTTATCTCTCGTAGAACTATTCGCAGCTTCGTCGGCATTCGTAGTTCAAGCCCAATCCAAATTCAAACTGTTTTGCTCTCTGCGCAAACGAAACCTGACCCGTTTTGGCTTCGACTCGTTTAAAATCCCTGTAATGAATCAAAATCAAGTGATATGCTGGGCTGCTTTATGTGCTCCATAAGTGTTCCGTCATGTGAGACAAAAACATTGCAAACTTGCATTTCCTACTGGAAAGCACTTATCAAACGAACGTGGATATCTGGTTGCGTGACTGGGTCGAAAAAGGATTGCCTGCTGCTTCAGTCAAAGCCGGATGGCACACATTGTACAACCAGTTGGATACCAAACTACGCGCAATGCACAATGCTCCTGGACATGATGCGCTATTTGATGAGCTCAAAGAGAAGGTACATCGCGAAGCTCGGAGCAGACATACGTGGGATCCGAAAGCCGAAACCCGACTGGTGCGTACTTTTCCCTTCAATAGTTCATGCTATGCTCTGATATTTCTTTTTATCTCCGCCGCTTGTTTTTTGGGAAATCTTCATTAGTACAAGCATCTGCCATCTAACGGATATTGGTTAACAGTCCAGTAAACTTTGCTTCGATAGTTCTTGGTGGGCAGCAGTTTGTCATTACCTGTCGCTGTGTAGCACGTTCGTAGAAAAGGGATTCAGTATTAGGTTTCTCAATAATAGCAGTTAACTGTACAATGAAAACGAAACATTCTGCTGCCTTGTGGACTTCCGTGGTCAGTCAACGATGTCGTTTTTTTCCAGTGATAGTCCAAATGAGAGCATACGAGTTTCCTTATCCTAATGGCTACTCTGGTTTCTACTTAGGCTGTCCACGGTAAACAAATGTCTGTGGTTAACCGGTTGTACTCTTCCGCTATCGTCTGCGAAAACTAACAGCTACCGCTGGATCCATTTCTTCCTGAGTAAGCTATACGTTTGTTGAAAAGCGACCCACAATGGGAAGTAGTTGATTCCACTTTATTTAGGAAAGTGTGCCAGTGTATGAGCTCTAGGGTCTGTGTATCTCATTGACTCTGTTCACACTGGGTGTAATAGTTGTGTTTCAAATTCCGGCTCCATCCAAATCCTGGACCCCAGTTTCAGCTTTGCACAACTTTCTGACGCTCTATGGCGCTCCAGTAGTTCTGCAAAAGTCCATCGTTCATAATAAACATTTCTGGCGAGTTCAAGTGTTGGCCATGGAATTACGTGTGTATTGGTTGCCATGTCCTAAGGCATAGTGGATGGTCGTCCCTAGTTGCCTATTTATTGTACTTGGCGCTAATCTTATTCACTGTTTTTTTTGCCAGAATGGCAGTTGCTGTCCTGTATGCAGTCTGATGACGCACATGGTAGCATACAGCTGTACGTCTTGGATTACAGAGGTTTATCCTCAACATTTTGCTTTTATCAAACTAGTCTACATATGTTGTTGAGCTACTAGCGCACACAGAGATTGACGTGTTCCAGCCATCTTTTCATACTGTGCTGCCTCACTGGACGTGTTTAATTCAACATCGTAATAAGTTAATTCACAGAACTTATGAAGTTATCCAGGAATCCGTCCAGATTTTTCTTTGTAAACTGTTAGACCTCATGTTGCTTTTATTTCCTGTTGATTTTGCACTCGATTAAATGTGGTCTGCCGGAAAGAGAATGAAAAATGTCGCTTCGCCTTCGGATAGCGAGCAATCTCCGTTGATTGACCGATTCTGTGCCCCAGCTGACACGCATGTCGAGGCGGATATTGGCGATCTGAAGTATCTTAAGAAAGGTGTTGCAATGGTCTCACGTTGTGTCACGTGGAACGATTATGCTTGCAAATTAGATAATCTTCATTGTGTCACAACGCGTAGTTGTATCCCTTGAACGGCTGTAAAGGTTTCCTAATGCTTCCTAAGGCTGTATAATCTCTGACTATCGCTCTTGGCTACACAACCTTTTACTGACTGTAACTAATCATTACATTAGCTGCCTTCATACCTGTCGTGTTTATAAGAAGGACTATATTGGTTCGAGTGTTTGCCTGTTTACTGAATGGTCATTCTCCGGAATTCCTTCACCACCTCGGTCTCGTCTGCAGGTGCTTATTACGTATTTTACTGTTGCGCGGGTACATTTTCGTTTTAAATTTGACGTATTTATGATAGAAGAGGTATTCTTCGCATCCAGTCGGGCTTATTTCACTGGGGTGAGTCATGGAAACCTTGGCTCTGGCACCTGGATTGACATAGAAGCTCCAGTAGCTCGAGTGTGGTAACAAGTCGGCCGATAAGGAATTGCCGTCCACCTCAAATTATATGGCGCAGTCATGCAATACATTGAAACATCTATTGGAACTGTACATGGTCATGACCGTATGCCCCAAATTGACTTTCTTCTGCACTTAAAAGCTGCGTTCCGTGTGTTCCAGGTACTGTGGTAAGCGTATTTAGCTGCGGTTACCCATGGAGATCGATGATTCTTCTGTGGCTCCGGTACTTGCTCAGTGGCCTAGACCGAAGTAAGGGGCAGACTCAGAGGACCCTGCCTTGGGCCTTTGACAATACGGTGTAACACTTAAGGCAGTGGGACAATTTGTAAGTCTTGTAACCCAATTGGGACCAGTTACTGATTACTCAGTCCATACGTCCTTCGAGTAATTGGCCAGTGCATCCCTCGACCACAGATCTCGTCTCTGTTTGATTTGGAACCATAGTTTAGCCGCCTCCCTTAGGCTGACTACCAAAGATCAGTCAATCCGGTTTACTACGTCGGGCATTTAATTTCATCTTCGCACTTCGGTGATAGCACCGCCACGAGAAGACAATACTTATGAAGGCCTCAACCAACAATTTGAAGCCAACCAAGAGCCCTAGTCACCGATCGTCGGCTATGCCAAAACATCTGGATGCAACTACCCAAGTAGCTAAATCTATCCACCTCGCCCAGTTGTTCCCTTGCAAAAATAAGATCAGACCTTGAGCCATACAAGTCTGGCGGGGACCTCTCGTTAGTTCCGCTTGGTGTCTCTTGCGCGTCCCATAGGCCGCCATAAGCATGCAGCAGACCGAGATGGATCGATAACGCCACTAGTAAGTCTCTTAAGATGGCGAGATTCCTAGATGATGGGAATAAACACGGATTGGACCTGGCAGAATGGATAACGTGTCGCAAGAAAAAACCACCAAATCCAGGAAAGGGAAATTTGGAGACAGTTTATATTGGAATGCATAGTCTGGTGAGCGATATATTGAATGGACACTAGCAACATACAAGGCTGAATATTGGGAACACTGCTCTTTGGGCAGGTGGAGACGGCAACACGGGATAGAAATTTTGTAATCGTATGTCTGATGGGGTTTGTTTCGGGTAATTTTAATTTCCAGAATTTCAGCTTGGTCCAATGGTGGAGGTGTAGATGGAAAAAAAGAAGGGAAACCGGACTCAAATGAGGCAATGTCTGATGAACTCTTGTGAAGAGCAGTTGCCGGAAGCAACAGTCTTTTGCCGAATTTAGCAGACCGGAATATAGGTTCGTGAGAAATGATGGTCCTCAGCCATTTCCATGAAGAAAGTTGAGATGCATGCAGAACGCCAGCTCATATCAGATGTCAATGAAAATCTTTCCCCTGTTGGTTCATTTTGTGTGGTTTTGGCAAGAGAGCTTTGGAAAAAGCAAAAGGAAGGCAGTGGAAAATGGTACACGCAAACATAGGGACTAGACGGCTGCTTACCACAACAGTGCCAGTGGGTGGGACTGGCCACCCGACCTAAAAAACCGTTTAAAGGTGAACGCAGGAGGTGTAATCCGCCAACCTATCTGCACCCGCACACCGCTGCAGCCGAGCTGTCCACCCGATGTGCGCCGGCCAAAGCGGTGGATCTTACCGCGCCCCGCACTATTGTGATAACGCTGGTATACTCGGGGGGTGAAGGGAGGGAATGCGAATATGGTGCAGGTAGGAGAAGCGACACATCAGGTTTCCAGGATTGGATAATCCCAGGTGAGCCGAAACCGCGGTAGCCAAAGTATGAAGTAATTGTTTGCATCCAAGTCGAACTGAACGGCCTGGGAAGGAAAAAACGATCGGCGGTCTGGCCTAGCTGCGAGCCGCTGATGAAGAAACTATCAATCTTGCGAGCGGCTCAGAAAAGGAAACTACTAGGACGTATAGTGCAACCCAAAATATATGGGTGATGGCTGGTGTTGTCAGTAATCCGTGATTTTTTGGTGTGTATAAATAGGTGGACAGGCCGATCTAATATGTGGATCGTCTACGCTCATGAGTAAAGGGACGTGGAACGGTATTTAGCGGGAGGGACAATGAACAAGGAACGAGCTAGAAAAGGCAGATGCACTAGGGACTGACTAAATCCACGGTGCAGAATTCATGGGTTATAGTGCACTCTAGGAGACCTTGCCTTTGAAGCACAAGAAATTGTCGGGATCAGCAGGTATGGTAGATGAAAACTGTCACTAAGAGAAGAAAGAAACCACGTAGGACTCTGTGTTCACGGATGTAGTAGGAAGTCCGAAGTATCCAAAATGGACAGGGCGATATCGATGAGGAATGCGAGAGAAAGAATTCAAGATGTCGACCTAGTTTCTTCTGGAGGGATTCGTTTGGGTTCGTCAGAAACTAAGGTGATTCCTACGGGCCGGAGTCGTTTGCTTAAGGAGAGACGATAATGAAGAGCAAGAAATGAGGATGATAGTGAAAGTGGATATTAGAAGATGATGTTCGAGTACAAATACCACACCGTTTTGGCGATGGTGTTGAAATAGGTTAGGGAGTAGGAAGGAGAGAGGTACACGTGAGCACCCCCACACATAGTAAGAACAATAAGGCGTATGGATATGAAGGTAGATAGGGATCATTTGTGGAGACAGAAAAAAGGTGCGGTACATCCGACTTCACAACTGTATGTATACAAGTCGTATGTGCTAGTGTCGGAGCTCAGTTTTAAATTTGGAGTGGTAGAGACGAGGGTGGTTTGCTATGTGATATTTCTATAAAAATGCTGAAAAATTATATCAAAATAGAATGAATACAATAATTCCGATGGTGAAACCTAAGAAACAGCACTAAGGATTATGATCATGGAAGAGATAAGAGTTTCGAATAGTCTAAAATGGACGGGGACTATACTAGACGTGGTGTGACGGCTTGCGTGCCTTCATGATCCAACGAGCTATACAGAATGCCTTTTCTCAGGCCGAAGATCCATTCATGCCTGGAAGGTCAATGGGTAGAAGCCT